>VYZW01049403.1:95156-112283 GCA_013401315.1 Balaeniceps rex
AAAGAAACAAAAATAAATTGCATGTAATGTAACGTGCATTATTTGTTATCAGTACTTTAAATGACACAGAATAAATATTCTTTGCAGCAAAACTGGAGCGCATTCATTCTTTTCTAGAGGGCTTTAATTGATTCTCAAAAAAAATCTAGCTGAGACTGAAAATGGAAGAGAATAATTAGATTCTATTTTTGGATGTTATGGTAATAAAAAATTTTGACATTACTTTTCTATTACATAGCAGAGGGAAGAGAACGCTTCAAGCGAAGATACAGAGAATACGCTGAAGTACATCAGCAGCTCGGTGGAATGGATTGGGAACTCGACTAATACATAATGTCACCGATTCGGAGTACGAAAAACTGTACTGTGATCAATCGGGACCCATACACATAGCCAGCTCTCTTTACAGACACCACTTCAGGAAATCTGTGTTTCACATACAGTATTTGAGACGTCACATTGCCACCCACTCTGTATCGGTGAAAGTTCTGTACTTCATTCCTCTTCTGCCCCCAGCTGGACAAGTAAGTTAAATTTTAATAACACAGACCTCATTTAAATATGGTATTATAAACCCATTTACTTTATAGAAACACTGCCAACCCTAAAAATAAGATCTATCAAAATTGTTCCAATCTGCCAGAAAAATTATAACCGCAGACACACCTGATGCCAAAGGAAAGGACGAAAAGTATGTAATCCAATGGAATAAGAATGTCTCCTTCTCTGTTTGAATAAACTTGTTGTAAAGTCTCTTTGACTTTAGTCTGACTAAATGACTTAATGACTTATTAATGAATAAAGCATCTGTGAATCATTTATATTCTAAACTATTGTTTCCAGATGCATACATGTGTGTATATATACATCATATGAGAACATTCTTACACACGAGGATTCTGTAATAATAGAGTCTTTAATTTTGATGTGGAATTTATTCTCCAACTATATATGGCCATAGTTTCAAAAAGTATTTGGGGATTTTGGATGCAGCTTTAAGATTCTTGCTCTGAGACATCTGCAAGACACTAACTTTTCTGACAGTGGCTGCTCAGCACTTTCTGAGAATTTCTAAAAAAAATGTAATCATTCCAATCTATTTTTGCTGTCCCCCTGACAGCTGTCTTCCTAGTGAGCATAGCTGTCACTGAGAACTCTCGCTTGAGAAGAGACTGGAGGGAAAAAAAGATATCTACCAGGAACTACGGGATGGTTGGAGGGGGCAAACTGGCATAAGCTCTCTGCTCTGCTTTTGGGGCTGGTTAGTATCGTAGGTTTGCATCCACGGGGCCTCCTGCCAAAATGAACAATGATGGAGTAAATGTCTTAACACAGGCCCTGAGGATCTGATCTCTGCAGTCTTACTACGCTTGGTAGAAACATTTTCTATCATCAACTACATTTGCATGGTCATAAAATATTGTAATTACCACCCATTTATGGAATCAACCATAAAAATACGAGGTTGGAAAAATACGCCACCAAATAAGTATTAACAAAATGATTATTTAATTGGCAACTGATTATATAGGTAAAAAATATTTCAATGAGATGCTCGTGAATGGTTTTCTTTACTAGTGGCTGAGCAAGCCGTGGAGTCACTGCTATGAAAACTACCGTTTTCTCACTATTGAAAGCCAAAATTAATTGCTATAATGGATTTTTACTATGTGGTGGTGAGCAGCTGTAAATCGCTCACTAGTCCAGCCTTCATTTGTTTCTGCTGATGAGTACTGTATGTTTCTGTATCTATTTTTCTCTATCTACAATATTTTAAACTCAACTGTATCTTTCTTACACATGTATAAAAGTAACATTAACTTTCTACCGTTCCTGCATTATACTGCTGATGGGGTACATTAATTCCTTTGGGATTTTTTACTTTTTTTTTTTTCCTTTAAAATTCCTTGAAAAGAGCTCATATTCCTAGACCATCTACGGCTAACTAATCATTCCTGTTACCCTTTTGAACCTCCACTAGCATTTCAAACTAATGTACTTTTCGCTGCAGACCCTTAACATTCGATTGTACTTTTATGTGAATTAGTAATCTAATTAGAAAAAATAGAACTGCTACTGCCAAATTACTAATGCAATTCATGTTTTATTATTGGCCACAGAACAGGACGTTTCTGTCTCACACTTCAGAGATTCTAGAGTGAAAGCTCTAAAAGCTGTGCCTATGTTATGATTATCATTTAAAAAAAAAAGTAAAGGCAGGCTACATGGGACACAGAGTTTTGTGCATGTGTGGATCAACACATGTGTGAACTGTTGCTCCAGAAGATTTAGGAGATGTTCAAGCAAAACTGGCCAGCCCCCTTAGATGGGCTTGGGATGAGAGGAAGTAAAACCAGACAGTCTGGCTGCAAATTAGCCATGCGGCAATTTCATATGTGTGTCATTGAACTTTTTCTTAATCTTACGGGGTAGTTTGATTGTTACCCTAGATGTGGTCAAAGGATCAGGTCTATCTTTCATTGACAGTAAATGAAAAATTGGTGTTGGACAGAAAGATGGCTGGATCCTCTTCTGATGTCCTCACTAAAACGAAAAATTCTTGTATTCCACAATTAAATTTGCCACCCATTACATAACACATAAGGAAGCTCAAAGAGATCAGCACATACATATTCATAGACTACAGCTGTTTGCTCTGTTTTGAAATTGAATTAGGAAAACAGTTGTTTTAAACAACAGCACTACAATTATGCTAAGGGCTTTACTGACTTTTATTGAATATTAGATACCACATGGTTTATGTAACAGTGTCATAAAAGAGGCCTACTTTAAACCTCAATCCCAACACTGTATTTATTCTATGATTTGAGCTTTGTAAGTCTACTCCATATTCACAGATGTTTGTAACACAACAAAAATGGAGAAAAAATTTTAAAAACCCTGAAAGAATAAAAGGTATTCACTACAGACACAGGAGCTGTAATGTAAGACAACTGAAACTTTGGTTTTAAACTGTTTTAGTGTCTTGTAAACCAAAAGAAAAATAGAGAAATCGGGACACGTTACAGTGTTACATGTAGATTTGTGAGTAGTGGCTGAATGAACACCAACCTGGCTTGCTGCTTGTCTCATTCAGACAACTAGTAAGAACTAGTAGCTGCACTATTTGCCAGCATTTTCCTGAAACCATATGGCATGACAAGTATGTTGGAGCCTGCACACCCTTACGCACAGTTAATAGAAAAATGAGACAAATAGCTTGAATGAAACACTTCAATAAAGAGAGCAGGCTGCCTATCCGCTGATGGTCGGAAGAATGATCTTTGAACTAAAGCTGCATCTGACGAGTTGAGTTGAGACCATGATGACTCATTCCTATTTTTTTGGCTGATGAAAAATTTCTTAAAACTTTCTTCGACATTTCAGAGAAGAACTAGGAGGATTATTATGACCAGCTATATTTGAGGGACAAAGGACAAACATAGCTACACAGAATATCTGAGTGCTGACCGTTGTTGGCTGAAACATTAATAAATTACACTCTAATCCCAAGAGGTTATGCTTTATAGGCAGTGACTCAATATGCGTATCTATGGAAGGCAGGCTGTTCACTTCGTGTTATTATTTTCCTTATGTTTGGCCCCAAGAGTTCAAAACCATAAGCTGTATTTCAGAAATCATATAAACAAATAAGGACTTTAGTTTACTGTTTTAACTCCCCCAGTTGCACCCACATGTGACAGTCTTGCCAATTTTCCCAAGTTAACATGTTTTGGATATGCTGAAAACTGTGAGACATAGAGATATCTCACCTCCCCAGTTCTGCATTTTTAAGGATTATTTCCGAGGAACACAAGTCAGAAGCACTGACCCTGTTTCTACTATTGGTGAAAGGAAGGAAAACAGATTCAAAAAGCCTAAGAAAATGAAACGCTAGTTTTTATCAGTTCTAACATAAGCATACCTGAAGTCAGTGAAATACACAAAGTGAAATAATGGACACCACCTTAAGACACATCCACCTAGCTTGACAGTTGGACTGGCACGTCTTCTTTCAGAAGGAACTATCTACAACAGGAAAAAAACTTTCAAGATTTCTTTCCCCTTGCCTGTCTAGAAAACTAGGCATCAAAGACATCAGATTTTGAAGCTGGTAATATTACTTCAAGGAGAACGGGTTAAGAGACAAGCCGCCTTGGATCAGTAGCCATTTCACGAGATTTCCCTTTGGGCTATTCGTAACTGTCTGTACACCGTTGAACACTGGTCCCAGTCAAGCCACCAAGCACAGCTTGTCCGGCCTGGCCCCTTCCTTCAGTCCCTGGTAACTGGAGCCGAGCACAACCGCAGCTCCCTCCTGCTGTCCAGTTCCGACTAATAATGGCAGAAACACGCAGGCAGACCAAAAATCTCCTGCCAACACACTGCACTCGGGTCCAACTTTGACTTCGCATTGTTTAAAAAAAGAAATGCCCTCTCCCTCTCAGGCGTCCTACTGTCCTTCACAGAGAGCACCACCTTCCCTCACACGCATCACCCCCCAGGGCCCGCCAGGGCCGCCGCCACAGGAACATGAAGGTTTTAGCGGCAGCGCAGCCGAAGCTCCCTCAGACAAAGCCTCCCCCTCAGGGCTTCGGCTCGTCCGGGCCAGCAGAGCGGGTGCCCGGCCCAGCAGAGCGGGTGCCCGGCCCAGCAGTCCGCCTGCCCGGCCTCCCGGAGCCGCAGCCCCCGCCCCCAGCTTCCCACGGCCGCCAACCGCCCCGAGGCGCAGGGCTCTGGGCACGTGACCCAGGGAGAGCGGGAAGGCGCCCGCGAGTCGGGGGCGGGGCCCGGAGGGCGGGGCGGGGTGGGCGGGGCGAGCTGTCCCCGCCCCTCTGCCGCCAGGCTCCGGCGAGCAAAGAGCGCTGGGAGTTGTATACGCCTGCGGCGCCATTGCCCTTACCGACCGTGCTCCGCCCTGCCTGGGCGGCCACTTGCCCCAGGGTCGCCGGGCCGCGTCCGGGGTGCTCCCTCTTCCGCAGTGGCCCCTCTGGCGTTGCTCGTGTTTGGGGAGGGATGGGCGGGGAAAGGAGAAGGCACGGCTCCTCACAGAACTACAGCTCCCGGCGTGCATTGCGCCCCAGGCACCTTAATGGGGGGGGCTGGGGGGAAGATGGCGGCTGCTAAACCCGGTCGGAGAGGTGGCTGAGGTGAGTCTGGGCAGCCAGGAAGAGGTTCCTTTCGTTGTCTTCACCTTCACAGCCATCTCCTTTTCCCGTTCTTCCGCTCCCTTCCCCGCTTTCCGCGTTTGGGAGCCTGGAGGCCGTGCCACATGGGCGGGCACCGAGGAGAGGCTGCGGCGGGGCGGCCGGACGCTCGGGCCGACCTGCCGCGGCGGGACCCCTCAGGGCGGCGGGGCGGCTGGCGGAGAGATGCGGGAGAAGAAGCCGCAGGACATCGCCTCAGCCCGTAACCCGGCGCCCCGCACGCTGTCAGCAGGGCGGCCGGCTCCAGGTGCCCCTCTGGCCGTAAAAGCTGTCCCGGGAGGCTGGTAGTAGCGAGCGGGACCCCCCTGGCCTTTCCCAGGAGAGGGCTTGAGGTCCTGCCCCCGTTGAGTGGTGCCTGCATGACGCTCCTCCGGAGGTAGAGGCCTTCCATGAGGCGATTATAAGTCAAAACCTTGTTGTCAGTAGGCAGTCGTGCCTGATGTGGTCAGACATCCGGGTGGTATCCGCCTGAAAGCAGTGAAGGAGTGGAGGTCTGTGGCTTTGGGATTTCCCTAAGCTGGTTTTCTTCAAATGGACCATAACACAGCGAGGTCTCGCTAAGCGTTAACTGAACACAATGCAAATTTACAAAAGGACTAGGCTGTGAGCTTTCTTAAATAGCTTCATCTTGTACTTTAATTGTGCAGCACGGAGCCATACTTTAGATAATTGAGCTGTAAGTTCACAAATCCTGTTACTGAGAACTAATTATAGTACAACTTCTCTTTCGTTAAGCTGAATACATCTAGGAAAGTATCCCATGGTACTTTGAGCTGAGATACCAGGAAGAAAAGATCCTGGCGGGGACGGAGAGATCTCTGTGCTCTGTTGGAGAACTTGTGGAAAAGCCTGTAACTTAAAACCAGAGTTTTAATTCCTATATCAAAATCAAGTTCTCTAGCCCAGATGTTATACTTTGTAAAGCTACCATCAGACATTTGCTGTGCAAATCGAGTAGGCAAGCTAAACCAGAGTAACAGCCAAGGCTTTGGGAAGATATAGGTAATCTTCTACTTCCTGAGGTCTTTGCAACGCATTCAAAATAATTTTAGATGTTTTCTTGAGTAACTTTAGTAGTCAAGGCATCTTGCTGGAAGACTCGGTGTATGGATGCAGTTAAAGATGTTATAAAATTTCCCTGAGAAATTGGTGGTTTGGGGTTGAAATCTTGATTGTAGTGCCCTGATACTTATAAAGGCTTACGCATAAGTTTTATGTAAGCCCTTTAAGTAACACTTTTAATATTTTTCTAAAAAAATGCTGCTAGAATGGGATTAATTTCTGATTCAGGTAAAAACTCACAAACATGGGAATTAGAATACAGTTTGTAATTAAACAACTGTTTTAAAAATAAATATTTAAGTTTAGTATTGTGTTATGAAAATGTTTGCAGTTAGAGAGAAGTTACTGTTCATCATTACTTCTGATCCAAACTTGTGCAGGAGAAAAGAATAAACAAATTTTATATCGCAAGCAAGTGGAAGGAGGCATTAGAATCCTAATCAGACTTGGCAATTGAACTTCAAGTATAATGAAGGGGGATTGCACTTCTAATTATGAAATTTAAATTGTAAAATGTTCAGGTTAGAAACAGCTTTGGTTGGTATCTGACTTTTAACTGCGCAGCCTAACTCCGTAATGAAGTAATTCTTGTAAAATTACTGTGTTATTTTTAAGCCACTTTGAAGATTTTTTTTTTTTAAGTAAAAGCAAATCATGTTTTCTGTAGTTGGAATAGAGCAAAAACTATTTATCTGATGGATTTTTAACCCACTACTGGCAACATATGTACCTAGACATAGGAACATTGCTTTTAATTTTGCCAATGAAATGAATATGGGGTTAAACTAGCCCTTGAGATGGTGGGAAGGGTTGCTAAGGAACACGTATTTATGGTGTGGGGTTTTTCTTGTCCTAAAACCATCTTCTCAAGACTGAATTCTCTAAGGTGAGGCTGGACAAGTGTCCTTTTAGATGTGCCTGTTTAGCTCAACTCTTGGGTGAGAGAACAGAGTAGCCTCATTAATACAGGGAGGGTCATGTGTGGCATTGCTTCTTTACCTAAGAAAGCTAAAAATTCAAAATAAAGTCAGGTACTTTCACAGAATTGCAGTGTGCTATGTAAATCCGTCTTATATTGCATTTTTTGGATTCTGGGAATTGTAGTTGGAGCCTAACTGTCTATATTTAGGAAGGAGCTTGTGACTCATTAATCTTGCATTGCGCTGTCCATTTGTCTACCTTCAAAACTAAAGGCATTGATTAATTTTTCAAACAGGAAATATGAGTGGGGAACGAAGTAATGTAAAAACTTAATGTGCGGTGTGTTTTTAATTTTCAGTTCATGCCTGCCCAGCTTGGGTTGCCTGACTGTCAGAGGTGCTGAAGCCTGTATCTTCTTTGGCTTAATTTGGAGGAATGGATAGGTGCCCAGCTGGCAATTTCATTTTGAATACTCAAAAATCAAGTTAATCATTTATAGTGTTACATATTAGAATAACATAATGGTGGACTTATTAAAAGAAAATACAAAACCACAGGTATGCTGACTTCTATTTCGTTACCTGTAGCACAAGGATATATACATTTTTCTATTTTAGATCTTTTATGGAGATCTGTTTTAGGGCAGACAGGAAAAAGATGTCTGCTCTTCTGTTTGGCTTTCAGTGCCATTTATGGAATCTTGTGGTAATAAAAAATACTTTCTGCTTATAAACTATCCTTTACTTTCAGATTCCAGATCAGTTAAAGTAATGAAAAAAAAAAACCCAAAAAACCAATATATAAGCCTATAACTGGAGGAAGAAGATGATCAGAACCAATAAGTCGAACAAAGTGTATTTTTATTCCTATGTTAGTGCTGCTTGAATCTGATAGAACAATGAATTGGCCTTGGATTTCCTTATCCTAGACAAATTGTGTAGAATCTCCTTAAAACTAAACTGAAAGTTTTTGTTAAGAAAAATGAATCTTATGTGTTGATCTGCCTTTTAAGGTACATTCCCTAGCATTGCATTTTGATTGTAATTGTGTTTAGAATCATTATTATTATATCCTTAGGAAAACAAAATAACTTTTAGTCCTCCACAGGTAAGTAGACATGACTCTCATTCACCTCTTTAATATCCAGGAGTCAGTTGCTTTGGTGCAGGAGACATTGTATATGTACATAACATCCTTAACTTGCTTCTGGTGATCTGTAAAATACCACAAAATGGCATGGAATATGTTAAACAGTAAGTGTTAGACTATTTAGGAAACTAAATTATATCTCATGGTTTGCCATATCTCTCTTTTAATTGTAGCCAAGTTCTACTTGATTAAATTCTGGGTGTTTTTTTTTCCCCCCTCTCTTGATGTGTAAAATTTAGTTCAGTGACAAACAGCAGACTCGACTCATGGTGGGAAGCCTATTTTATTTTAGTTCTGTTCTAGTGTAACAGATATCAGCATCTGTGGACTAAACTTTGCCCTAGGCCTAACAAGCCAGTGATGGAACACTTTATGGAGAGGAAATTGTGTAGTCTGTTCTGCACATAGAAGCCAGGCCACCTCCATATTGAATTTTTGTTCCTGTTACAGATCATAAAATGATTAAAAATGCAGTGAATTATTTGAAGATTTTTGGTTCTGTTTTTGATTTGAACACTTGTCTTAGTTGTTTATACAACTTTTCTAGTAATTTCTGCATTAGTATCTTCTAAAGTTAGTTGACTTTGCTAGCAACAACAATGATAATGTTCTAGCAAAATGTATTGAATTCCTGATTGCTAGTGTTGGTCAGTAAAACACTGTGTCGTGGTTTAGCCCAGCTGAAATCAGGACACACTGAGACTCTGGCACTTGACTCCCTTGAACCTCTTATCAGGCTCTTTGTTTGCATTTTTATGTTCTAATATGCCAGTAAATCTGGCTTCTGTAATCTCTCAGCTAAATTCTTAACGACACTCTAAATTAGAGATTTCACTTTTCCATGTGACCATTGAACATCACAATCCACAGAACATGTTTTCTTTTATAAAATTATGCTGCTTCTAACTCTCTCCTTGGGGAGGGACATACAGCCTTCTAATAGGTTATTTTAAATAAATTACTTTGAAGCACTATTTTTAATCATAGTTGCTATTAGCAAATTGGAACCTTTGACTGAAATACATATACAATGAGAATAAAGTTTATTTTTAGCAACTATGAACATTGCTTTAGTGCGTGATCATTAAAACCTATTTTGTGATCAAATAAAATGTTTATTCTCACATTATCAGTGTCTGGAATTAGAGTTTTTTGGTGTGCATATATAAACAACTATTAGCTGAATATCTTTAATTTTTTATTTTATCTTTGAAAACAGCAAAACTCAATCTCTTTAACTGAGATTTTTTTTCTTAGTTGTAAGAAACATTTGCAGGGAGGTTGCATTTGGCAGTTAAAACCCAAATGCGCTGCTTAATACAGAAAAATCTTCAAATGATTTGCATTTTAAGGCTAATTAATTAAATGGTAGATTAGGCTGTCTTTATCCCCGAAATATATTGTTGTAACTTCATTTGAGTTAATCGTATGAAGATATCTAAATGCATCAAAAATACTTTGAGCAGCTATTGTTTGTGGTAGTTTGCACTCTGATGTAAAATCTGTATTTTTTTGATACTGGGAGAAAAATGTCCTAGAAAGTGCCACACATTTTTTTTTTTTTTTTTCCCCAGCATCGTTTTTCCTTGTATAGAACAGAAACCTTTCACAGGCATTTTAATGGAGAAGTGCTGTGATTTACATTTGAAGTGGAAGTATCCTGCTATACACTATTTAGCATCATAAACAGTGGCAGTTCGAAAGGTCATCCCAGTAAATATAGAGAAAAATGTTTACTCGGGCATCAAATGCAATACCAGAAGGACTAAATTTCAAGAACTAGCAAAACCTATGTATAGTTTGGTCAGATAAAATGATATCTGGGTTTCTGTGGTAACAGCCTCTTTGATAATGGAGCTGAAGAATGTGACTTCAGCTCATTCTGCATAAGTTTCTATGTATATTTGGATGTAAATTGTCTAAAGCTATTGTCTTGACTTAATTTTTTGTTTTTTTTATAGCTTATTATATTTTCTCAAAATTGAAGACAGATTCCTGATTAACAATGCCTGGCAGTAAGTATTGTTACCTTAAGTATGTTAAGACAGTATTTAGGGGTATTTACTATTACGATATTTTCTTCGGGGGTTAAAAATTCTACCAAAATTAAAATGGAAAAAAAAATTCTGACACTTGCTGTCATTTTTAAGATATTTAAGATCTCAATATTATCCAGCCTCTGCCTTTGTAAATCTCTGTATATTTTTCAAAGGAACCTAGTATGGGCTCTGCATTTTCCTTTTTGATAAGAAGTTCACAGTTTAACGTTGATGAATTTTGTGATTTCAATTATATTCTGAAATAGTTGTATTCAGAAAATAAAAAGATATTCCGATATAGCTATAATCCTGTCTTTGGAAAATTACAAATATTGTTTATAGAAGATAGAATTACTATTTAAAATATAAAGTGATAAGACTTAAAATTTTTAACATTCAAAGTTAAATGATGTTTTTGAGGCAGATATTTCTAAGAATCAAATTATTATTTACCCTGAAGAGTAGCAGATTTCCCTAACACAAAGGCTTAAGTTACGAAATGCGCTATAGTAGTATTAATTCCAACTAATTTTTTTTTTTCATTTTTCTGTTTTCTATTTAGNTTTTTCTGTGTTCTATTTAGAAAAATCCTGCATGGTCTTTAGTAAAATTACTAACATCAGTCTTTGGATAAAGCAGTCTGCTTTATCCGGAGGATAAACAAGTCTTCATAAAGTTACAGTACCAGTTGTATTGAGTGCACTTTAATTATAGGTTTGTAATGAATTTCACAAATGTTTAATTTCATGAGAAAATGTTTGAGCATATTTTTTTTTTGCAGTGACTTAAGATTTGTAATAAGCTGTGACTACTTGGCACTAAAAATGTTTTCCAGTAATTCTATGTTCTGTTGTTTGAACCACTGTCATGTAAAATACCTTACTGTAAGTATTTAGGTGTTTTCTGCTTTTGTGGTAAATAGAAATTATTTCTCTACATATACATGAGTTTTTGTAACAAAACAGTGGCAAATACGTATGTATTATATCGTATATTTACATGAGAAGCAGCTGGGATAAATTGTTCTGACTGTACTGTGGTACAACTTCTGTAATACAGAGAATTGCTGCTGTGTTTTGATTGCAGTGTTTAGTACTATGAAGGCCTCTATCATGATACTCACTTTTGCTGTGAAGGAGTGTGTGTTTATTTTAAACAATTAAATTGGAAAAGTAAGATTCCCCCCCTCCCCCAACAGCCCCAAGCAGGAATGCTTATGTTCAGGGTCATTATTAACACTATTTACCCTAATGTATATGGAGTTTGCATTAGTACAGAGTCAGATGGAACTTAAAGGAGACCAAAACAACTGGTTGCAATATTTATCTGTAGTGAGACATTCAGAGCTACGCAGCCATTTATTTCTCTTCTGTGTATATTAGATGAGTTTAAGCGTGGGGGTGAAGGGAAGGTAACCTAACAGATGGATGTGTATTGCAATTCTTACGAAATAACAGTACTTTCTTAATTTTCTTCCAAAAATTGTGGTGATGAAGAACTATGATTAGAGTTTAATGCAAGCAAGCATCCCTTTGTGGCTAGTTGTACTTTTTACCAATGTGCATGGAGACAGCCTTCAAGACTTCAACTTTGCATGTGAAAGGGAAAGCTTCTGCCTGCTAATTTAGGCTTCTTTAGAGATTCCACAGGATTCTTTTCAGAGCATATTGACGAAACAGGTTGCTACTGCTTAGTGTTACTTGGAAATCTTAAAGTATTTGTCCTTGAAATCTGAAAAGCTCAATTGTTTGTAGAGGCTGGGATTTTTTTTTTTTTCCACGTGGAGTTCTCTCATCCCACGCATCAACAAGTGCATTGAGCATCTTTTGGAATAAAATGTGGAAAAGGCTGTTAGAGTGAAATATTTTCCAAAAATGTTTTACGTCATGCTAGAATGAGTTCTTTATAAAGGAAGTAGAATAATAATATCTAGTTAAAAGGAATGTGTTTCTGGTAATATTTTTACCCCTTTTTTGCAGTACAGTAGTTAGGTAATACCTAGGTCTAAAAGTGGTGATTTGGAAGGTCAGGAGAGACCAAGATACTGGTATTATGGAAAGACTGGACAAGGAGACATAATTAGTCTTTCTGGGGACTTTAGCTCTTCCTAGAGACACTTTAGAAATCAGTCTTGAAGTTATTGTACATCAGTGTTCACAGGACAATATACTTTTTGTTTCCCTCAATATTAACTGTCCAAAAAATAGGCATGTAGTCAGAACTGGGGTGTGGTATTGAGAGTGAGAGAGATCAATGTTGGCAGATAACCAAGGGTAATGTTCTTCTCATTTAACCTCATCTCAGTCATGTGTGCTGGTCTTTGCAGTTGTTGTTTGTTACGTATCAGATTATCAATTTTTTCATTGATGTTGTTGTTTAGCGATCCCATTTAAGAATATGGGGATATAGTGCTGCATTGAGTCCTTAATGAAATAATGTTAAGGTTTTAGTCTCAATACAGTAATAGCCCATAAATAGAAAATTTTCAATCTGCTCTCTTAATCTTAAAATCTAAAAGTGCTTGGTTCAGGCTAGCCATGGCACGGCATCCGTATTGACGTCTAGTCTGTAGTGGAGGAGTAACACTATATAATTGCAGCAGCACTTGTAGCAATCTTGCCAAAGCATTGCTTTTCACTATATTCTTTGTAGCTATAACTTTTTATATAGCTCCTCTTTTGTAAATAACATGTGCTTTGATGCAAGATATGCTTACAAACATGGTGTCTTCATCTGAAGTTGAAACGCAAGTTCTGAAATACCGAGAAAGCAAATGTGTTTTCTCACTGCTATTATAACACGGTAGTAGATCGATTTGAGCCACAGCTATTTTATTAGCTGATTTAGCTGTGCCTTATCACAAAGAAACTGTGGATTAAAAAAATTAATTAGTCCTTTTACTTAAAAACAAAACCAAAGAACTTGTAACTAGATAGCCTTTGCAGTACAGGCAGTATGTGTTTCTCATTTGTCACAAGTTTGCTCTCAATTTCCCTATTCAGTAATTTGTGCAGATAATTTAATTTAACAAACTTCTGTTATGGAACATGGGTGGTTTTGGCAGTGTTTTTGTTGGCTGCATTTGGATTGAAATGTTACAAATGCTTCTGTTAAGGAAAAAAAAATAGCTAAATCATATATCAAAACATTTGTTTAAAACTCTTTTCTTTTTGGACATTATGTTCCAGATATTCACACTTAATCAGATGCTTGAAACACAGTTTGGTAGATGAGTTTTTTCAGAAACAGATAACCTACTTACTGGCTGTATTCCCTGACTTGAATTAAATATTTAACTTAAAGGCAGATTTTATACTAAAAAGAAATTGCTTGACTAGAAAAATTGTGTGTGATACAGGTGAGAACACCTGCTGACTATAAGAATGCATTTTACTTGTGGTAGCTATGGATGTGACTTTTTTTTCTTTTTTCTTATTCTTTTCTCTTGTTCTTATGCCATTAACGTACTTTGCTTTTCAAGGTTTTGTTAATAATCATTGTTATGTTAAACTGACTTTAGCTGCTGATTAGCAGGTCCTTATATGACTGACTGTAACACGCAAATTAAGAGAGCAAATAAATAAAAATAAGGATTTTGACAAATGTAATTTTCCTCCATTCTTCCCTTGAATTACTGCTGTGAAATTTAGTAATATGTACATCCCCTGTGCTATTCTGTCAAATATTTGCCAGTTAGAAAGAGACCACTCTGATTTAAGAGATACATGTATCAGTTATGTGGAAAATCTTCCATGATTTGGCCTGTTCTTGGTTACAGTGAAGTGACTGTTGCTTCTCCAAGTATGCTCAATGCGTTCATTGCTTCTCATTAAACTGTGTAACATTTTGTTTCCTCAGCTTTCCAAACACCATGTGGCTTTTTGCCAGTTGTCTTTGCAGAGACAACTAGTCTGCAGTTGGTGTGTACTGATGGCTTCACTAGTTTGTGTGATATGAAAGTAAATAGAAGATAGAACATTTGAATAGTCATTGTCTTTTTTCTTTGTTCTTGGATGTTACTGCTTTCAGTTAAGTTGCTTCATGGTCTTTAAACAAACAAACAACCTACCCCTCCCCCCCAAACAAACACCCCCNCTTGCCAAGTGTAGGAAGGAAAACAGCACTTGAAATGGAATTTGAAATGAGTGAATTCTTAACTCATATTTAATGTTCTTAACGCATTTTAAGAGGCAGATAATCTCATTTTGGATTTCTTTCCTCACAACAATTTTGGGAAATTCATTTATTTGTCTTTTGCAATTCTAGTTTTTATTCTGTATATAATAAGTAAGTAAAAACAAGATTGTTAATGAGAAGGGAAGATTTATTTCCCTGCAGAAATACAGTTCTAAAATACCCATGGTGGCTGGAGCTGTATTCCTAAATCTGTCTATATAAATATTTCATGGGCTAAACATTCTAATGCTTTTAGTGAAAATTAAGCCATAGTTCTAATTAATAACTTTCTCCACTCTTCTATCTAACATACTTTTTTGCTCATCTGGAGTATGCCTGTCATGTGCCCTTGATATTTTAAAACCCTAAATGGGACCTTTCACTTAATGAAGCATTTTTCATAATTGCATTAATCTATTTTATAGGCAGTAGAAACCATATTAGTTTTCTGACAGTATTGTTGACTACTTAGAATAGTGTTAAAATAAATACATTATAATCCTATAAATTTTTCATATTTTGGCTATTACAGCAGAGTTACATGGGCGAGTATTTCAAATAATTGTCTGCTGCTTGATTCTGGTACCTTAGAGGATGAAAACCACAAGCAGCCCTGTATCAAATCCATCTTTCAACTACTAACCTAACCAACACAGGAACTTGAAAAACAGCTGCCAAGGGTATGTCATTGTTTGGGCTTCCTTCGGCAGTTTGCCATTTGCTAGACCTAGGCCAGTAAACGAAAATAACTGTATATCAGAATATCTAACTATTATAATATTATGGCCACAAAATATATAATGGATTCTTTACACAATAGTATGCAATAAATGCTTTCAATATGTAAACGCTTAGATACAGATGTTTCTCAGCTGATTTTTAGGTGATTGTAATTTCTACACTGCAAAGAAAAAGTAGTAACTTCTCTAAATGTATCCTTTGATTAAGCTAAGAAAAAAACCCCAGGAACTTGTAGCTGGAAAACTGTAGCTCTTTGTACATCTGTTTATTTCACTTGTGATACCCTAAGCAACTTTGTGTGCCAGTGGGGTGGTTGCTTCCATATTCTTTAATGAATCTGCATGGATTTCTTTGACTTGTTAATTTTGAACAAGTGCTCAGTTTGTTCTTTTCTGTTAGTTGTTAATTCTCTCTATGTGCGCATCATCCTAACCCCATTTGGGAAAGTTAATGTTTAGCAGTTCCATAGAAAGTGAAAATCACTTGTATTAACACATTGCAAATAATGTCTAGTAACATCATTAACATCCGTCCTCCTTTCATTCCTTCCATTTGTTTTGGTACACACTTCAGTATAGCTGAGAAATGAACAATTTTGTTTCATCCATTCCGTGTCAAAACCTGAAGAAATTTTTTTCAGCTGTTGTCATTTATGTGTGCACAGTCTGGGCATATAACACAGGAAATCAAATGTTTTGGAGATTAACTTAATTCTGTCCCCATCAAAGCCATTATGTGCTTTTAAGCTATACATGGACAGTTCACCGAATGTTAAAATGTAGCTTAATAGTTTTTTTCAGGTTTTATTAAAATACGGCTATCATTGTTATTTACAGAAATCGCTTTGCAACTGGTTTTCCTATCAGTCGATTAAGCTTCATGTGCAGCATTGTTTGCTATTGATTTCTCAATCATGGGACGAAAGGGTAAGAAGGCTCATGCTGATTATGCATGCAAGTGTCCTATTTTTTTTTATGCATGACAACAAAGAAAAATTGATTTTTGGAAATGGGGATAAGTTTTCCACTCTGTGATGAAATGCATGTCTCTCTGGGAAGACGAGGGTCAACTGCCTTTAAAAATATTTTGGCCTTCCCTTTACCTGGTATATGGACTTTCTTTCCCATCATGGACTGCTAGGATGCCCAGTGGGTCTCTAGAGAATCAGGTACCTTGTGAATTGCTGAAGATGGACGTTAGCTGCGTACATGACTCTTAGCTTTCAAAGAGTGCTATTTCATTTCTAGAAAGTTACATCATTCAAGATTAATTCATGCAGGAATTAGACAGGAATGAGTAGAAAGCTGGGGTAGGTAGATGAACGAGACTCTTCCTCATCTACTAACTCATAGATTTCAGCTAATGATCATGTCAGCTAATGATCATGTCAGCTAATGATCAGGTGAACAGTTCTGCTTGGTTCTGTATTCTGGAGTTCATGTCTATGAAGTATACTAGCAAATTCTGTTTGTAGCTGATGTGTTCAAGGGAGTGACCTATGACTTTTTACTGGTAACCCAGCTGGCTCAAAGAATACAAGCCTTTTGGTACCCATGTAGAGGTCAGTACGAAATTTTCTGTGCAAGGGACGTGTCATAATTGTTTACATTTCAAAAGTTAAAACAATTATAGAATCCTTGTCTTGCACAGGTATATTTAAGAATCGTAAGACTAGCAAGTCATTTGTAAACTAGGAAACTTCTTAATTTGCCTCAGTACAAAATATAAAAAGCAAATCAGTTAAATCTATTTATGGAGTACTTGCTGTTTTCTTGAACAGAACTTTAAATTAAAATTTTGGGTTTTTTGATCATGGGGAGGTTTGCACAGCA
>VYZW01049404.1:0-18631 GCA_013401315.1 Balaeniceps rex
TTAACACTGTATAAATCTATGGTGGGTCTTATAGTTTTTTGCTCTCAAAAAGGTTGTCATAGATTTAGAAAATGTCCAGAGAAGGACAAGTCAGGACAATCAGAGGAGGTGGATCTTACACACACGATAGGTAATTACATGGTGGAAATTCTTCATCGCAGGATGCTATGAAACCTAACATTTCACACAGGGTCAAATGAAAATTGAACTAGCTACTGGAAGATGAATACCTGAAGCCTTCTAAAGATGTGAAAAATCACCTCTGATTCAGGAACCCTACAAACTGCAAATTCTGGGAAGCTAGACAGAATTTAGGGGAAGTCTAACTATATCCTTGCTTTGCTCTGAAGGCACTTCTCTGGGAAATCGCTTTCGATCCTTCTTAAAGAAAATGCATTAGGCTAAAATTTCTGACCCATTCGGGCAATTCTTATAATCATATGATGTAAAATGCCCTAATAATCCTCCTAAAGCTCCTCCAGAGATGGATGGAACAAAATTAACAGAAAGGCTCAGGCTCCTACATCTCTGGCTGTGATAAGGTTCTGATGTGTAGGAAGGAACACACATAAAGACTGAAATTCAAACTGGTCATAAACCACTGATAACATCTGAGGTTCTTTAGACAAAATTTCTCTGAGTGACAAAACTTGCTTGAATATTGCAGTTCTAGTTTGGAGTTGTGGATCTTCTGTGGAATCTAAATGTTTATCTTTGAAAATATTAAGTCATCGCAGAAGACCAAGCTGACAAGGATTTGTCGAATGCTTGTCTTTAAGTGGGGAAAAAAGTACACGATAAAGAAAAAATAACCATGTTGAAAGAAAGAGGTTTGGGTTTTTTTAACCATGCACATGAACTCAAGGTTGTGTTAATTTCATTGTCTTGCACTTCCACTTGGAAGGAGCTTTGGTTCTCTGCCAATTTGTTTCCAAGTGTTATTTGATGTATGCCTGGCCAGGCAGTATTAACAAATAGAGCTCCAGTGACTGCGTGTTCCTTTTTTTTTAACCATGTATTCATGGGAAAGTTATTTTTAATCTACTAATAATTATTTATGTAGCTTCTATTTTCCTCTGTATATAACATTTTGCTCCAAGACTGCAAAATTTATAATACTGAGGTCCTGAAAATAATAGTAGTTTGCATAAAACTGAGGAGAAAATTTAAAGAATGCTGTTAGCACGGAACACTTTTTTACTCCTTTCTCATTTTTTTAAAGAAACAAAGAATATTTCCCTATATTTTCCTTTTTTAACATAGACACTTTCTTCAGTGAATATCCATCCATGAACATCTCACCATTTTGGAAAGACAGTGGCTACAACATCACCAAGACATCAAAGCTTATTGTTGTCCTAGAGTTCCTGGTAGGTTCGAGTATGCATATAAAATGTAAATTTAATATAAACATGTCATATTTTCATCTTAGCTTTTTTTAGTCTTACTTTTAAAAGATCAAACATCTGGAAACACATCAAACATGTGGAAAAATCAGTGATTCAACCATAGTTCATCCTAATTTGAAGATCCATTTATTTATGTCAAGATGAAAGCATNCAGGTGGAATTGTAGCATGAAAGTGTAAAACTGAGATCCATACATACCCTCTTCCAATTGCTGCTTAGCCCTGGGCACATCCTTCTTTGATTTCACAGTCCTTAGTGTGCCTAGAGCTCTGCTTCAGAGATCCTCGTGCAGCTCTCAGTGCAGCTGAGCTCCTTGTTTCTGTCTAATATGACACAGGACTCCACCCAGTTGCTATCCTCCACATAGATGTGACTGCTTATTGGCAGGATCAGATTCTCATCCAAATGCTGATGTGATCAATTTGTCTCAGGAGAGAAAGGAGCAGCCACTGCTCATTAGATAACAAAAGCAGTCAGCCAACTTGTGGGAGGCTGGTTCAGTCTTCGTCACAGCCTGAGAAAGCTTGCATGTCATTTCCCACTCCTGTGTATCCAAAGCAAGAAGGAGAAATGCTGGTTGTCCTCTTCGTCCTGCAGTCTTTTTGTCACGAGAGAGGAGGCTGCAACAGCAGAGCGCTGTGCTTGGTGAAAGCACAGGGTCCCTGTCTCTGCACAGCACCACGTTATCTCTTCGATAGCTGAGGCATTCAGCACTGGAATGAAACTGTGGCACCGTGGTGAGAAAGTTTCCATATTATTATAAGGAGTAGGAAACAAGAAGTTACAGGGAGGGGCAGAGGTTCTTCATCCCTCTCATTTCGCTTTACCTCTCAGTAAAACACAAGTATACTTTCACCCGCTCGCTAAAGCCACCCTCTGAGCTGGAGCATGCAGAGGGGCATGCCTGCAGCCCCGACTGGCATCTGCATCTGGATTGGGTGAAGTTTCAGGCACACTGATTTCCTAATCGCGTGCTCAATTTACAAGATGCTGGGGTTGTCCTCCAGAGGAGACTCTGTCTCCCTTGGCAGTACGTACAGAGCAGAAAGCACCTAATTCAGAATTCTGGATCCCACTCCAGAGGCCTGCATGTTTCATATAATTTATTACATCTAATTGTACGTGGCCTTATTTGGTGATTCATCACTCTACATATTGTATAAATTTGTGTTTTCTGAAAGCTCTGAAATGAAATGCAACTGTGCAGCAGAAGTACCCTGCTCTGCTATGTGGACAGTGTGTTATCATTGTTGGACATGCATCACAAATGCCTGAATTACTATTTTTTTAGTAAAACTACATGGCATAGCAGTTGTAGTGAAAATGAAGTGAAAATAGAAAGAGACCACTAATAGCCAGCCATCATCTTGTGTGCCATAATGTAGCAACGGTGTCTCTAATCTACCAAAGGGATCATTTACACCAAAAGCGTTTGGTTAAACTTCACTTTTAAAGTCTACAGGTTATTCATATCTATGGAGTTGGCTCTTCTTTTGCTTATGTTAGCAAGAATTGGACTCAATTCACATTCACAGATGTAAAACCAGTAAAAGAGGAAATAGGATAAAGGTCATATATATCTGCACATACCAACAAATATATTAGACCTAACACATGGTTCAGATACAAGGCTGAATTACTGTGTCTGCTATGCAGCACTGAGTTGTGATAGGTGATTACATGTACGGTTGTTTAAAAGGTGAGGTAAAATGTGTTCTCCCTCATGAAAGCTGAAACTCGTTATGCTATTGCATTTTACTGCATGTTTGAGACAGGGTATGAGTTTATATGTGGTCAGTTTTCCTAATATGAATTATACTTGGTTCAATGTGTTAAGTGAGAGTAACAAGGGCTGTGGGCCATCTAGGGCCTCATTGCTACCGGGTGCTGGGATAGCTTGCGGGGAAGCCGGACTCATTTTGCAGAAACCTCAGAGCATTTTTTCTTCTTTGCTACTTAGACAGTGCAAGAATGATGTCCAGTATAGCCATCACCTACACCTCCTTCTCTACAGCTTTTCTTGCAGATGAAATACTGAGGACATATTAAAGGCAGGGAGAGGTAACTAGAAGGGATGACAAGAAAGTCATTCTCACTTGCTGAGGATAACTCCATATCCTGAGTAGCTATGACTCTAGACAGTGTCCCAGGCTACAAGCAAAAGGAAATGCCAGGCTACCTCTCTGGTGCTAAGCAGGGGTTCAGAGGCTGTATCTAGTTAATAGACAGTTTTTGATACACATAAAGTAAGCTGGAATTAGAGAAGCCTCAAACTCTGCAGATATGTCATTGTAAATATTAGTTCCTTCTGAATTTCAGAGAGATGAGGAGTATCACTGTAAGAGGTAAAGCCCACTAATGTAACACCCTTCCTAATATTTCTCTCTTTAAGTAATAAAAGGCTTGAAGTGGGACTGCCTGCTCCACGCTGGTGTAACAATCAGGTGCTGTTTTCTGTTGCAGTTGCTTTCATCCCTGCGAAATGCCCCGCAAATAACTATTTCTGGATGTTATACCTCTTTCTGGAAAATCTCCACTCCACTAATTCAATCCATGTGTGCAGCTGCATGATCAGCACAAAGCACTTGTGCATCCACTGCTCCAGGAACAGTCTCCCACAGTGTGTCCTGACACTGCAGTGCCTTACATTAGCTGTTTTTTGGGGTGTAGTCTGCATTCTTCTAGTGGCGCTGGATACATTGGCACAGAAGAATTAGAGGGTATTTTGTGATTATGAAATCTAATGACAAAACTAAATCAGCACTTTGGTGCTTGTGCTTTGAAAAAAATCGGTACTGAAAGGTCAGCAAGTCTTTGGCAGAGGAAGGTTCTTCTCTGTAGAGCTAGTTGAGTAGGGCCAGAGTCTACTACTTCTGTTACGCTGAGTGGCATTTTACTGTTTGAGGTGGTTGTTCTGTTGTTTTTTACTCATCTAATACAAGAGAAGATAAAGTCATGTGAGAATCTGTCCTTTAACACTACTCTCTCCATGGTGGGTTGACCTTGGCCGGCCGCCAGGTGCCCACCAAGCTGCTGTATCACTCCACTACATCAACAGGACAGGGGGAGAAAATACCATGAAAGGCTCGTGGGTTGAGATAAGGACAGGGAAGTCACTTACCAATTACCATCACAGGCAAAACAGACTCAACTTGGGGAAATTAGTTTAATTTATTGCCAATTAATTGTAAGACAGTAGGATAATGAGAAATAAGAACAAAACTAAAAAACCTTCCCCCACCCCTCCCTTATTCCCAGGGTCAGCCTCACTCCCACGTCTTCTACCTCCTCCCCCCAAGTGGCGCGGGGGGACAGGGAATGGGGATTGCGGTCAGTTCAGAACACTTTGTCTCTGCTGCTCCTTCCTCCTCATGCTCTTCCCTGTGGTGTCCCTGCCATGGGATACAGTCCTTCACAAACTGCTCCATAGTGGGTCCTTCCCACAGGCTGCCGTTCTTCAAGAACTTCTCCAGCATGGGTCCTTTCCATGGCGGGCAGTCCTTCAGGAACGGACTGCACCAGTGTCAGTCCCCCAAGGGGTCACAGCTCCTGCCAGCAAACCTGATCCAGCATGGGCTCCTCTCCACAGGGTCACAGCTTCCTTCAGGACACATCCATCTCCTCCAGCGTGGGGTCCTCCATAGGCTGCAGGTGGATATCTGTTCCGATATGGTTCTCCATGGGCTGCAGTGGGGCAGACTGCCTCATCATGGTCTTCACCACGGGCTGCAGGGGAATCTCTGCTCCAGCACCTGGAGCACCTCCTCCCTCTCCTTCTTCACTGACCTTGGTGTCTGCAGGGCTGTTTCTCTTGCATTTTCTCACTCCTCTCTCCCAGCTGCTGTTGCATGGCTTTTTTTACCCTTCATTAAATACGTTATCACAGAGGTGCTACCAGTGTCTCTGACAGGCTCAGTTTTGGCCAGTGGCGGGTTCATCTTGGAGCCGGCTGGAAATAGCTCTGTCTGACATGGGGACAGCTTCTGGTGTCTTCTCACAGAAGCCACCCCTGCAGCCCCCCCCACTACCAAAACTTTGCCACATAAACCCAATAGACTCTGACATATAAAGACACCATGGAGGTTAAAAGGAAATGCAACAGCATAAAGTCATGCATTATTAATGAAGGATGGCCATTTGTCCTATAACAGTGGCTGTCATTTTGCATTTGACAGTGATGACCCAACCTCTGCAGGAACCACTTCTGCACTGAAGTTCAGACCTCACATTTTCCTCAGAGGACAAAAAGATTATGCCCTATGCATTTTACCAACTCATTTCACACAGCAGATGATGTTATGACAGATATTGGCAATACTTCTAAATCATGTAAAAAGGAATGGTCTGTAATCTATTACCCATTCCAGGAGCCACACTGTCCCTCCACCACAAAGAATTTCCTCACAGACCTTATTCTGCACATATATGGGGAATATAATGCATATTCCATATTAGATTTTAGCTCTGTCTATCCAATGCATCTGCAAGGATCATGTTTTCTTGCTCCTCTGTAAAACAGTGAATACATTATAGATGGGTCCCACATCTCAAATCAAGCTCCTACAAGAACTCCAGCAAAACTTGTTTGCTGACTATCATGTTACTGTCTTACTTTCCACCTTCCTAAAGTCACCTAATTGTCATGAATTACCAAATGAACACTTAATGTAGAAAGCTTAGCAATTCAATGTGACCCTTGGTTCAGATTCCTTCCTGCTCTTCAGTTCCTGAATTTTTAATACACCATTTCTTGCTTGAACAGAAAGGTTTAATCTCTCTTGTACAAGACTCTTGTGACATTTTGCAATTTGTGTGTTTCCCTCCCACCCCACACACTTTTCCTGTGTGTAATCTGGGTGAAATATTTTTTTCCTTGCTGAATGGCACACACTGCAGGATTGGAATGGTTTGAAATATGTGTTCAGTTATAATTTTAACAACAGTGAGGGTACTGTGTTATTTCAAGCCTGGTTTCTGCACAGTAATTGCACTGGTGTAATTGCACAGAGTGGTGATCTGCTGGCATATTCTCCTACAGATAATGTTATAGTAAGGTATAAGGTACTTCAAGTACCTTTAGCTTACTGCTATTCTCTCTTACAAGACTAAGTTCCATGGTTTTACATACTTTTCTATCAAGCCGACTGCCTTTGTCCTTGAGGGCAATGTTGCACTTTAATAGTATGGTTAAGCACTACAACTTTTTTGTGTGTAGACAAACCCTCAGGGCTCAGACAGATGCTAAAGTTACTGCAGCTCAACAAGTTACTGCATATCAGCAGAACCACGGTAACCGATCATATACGTGTGCTTAGTCTGTCCCAAATGTGAGGTAAAATATAGGTGCTTAAACCTCTATTGCTGAGTCTCTCTTTTTTCTTACTTATCCAATACTAAGAGTATGATTAGCTTCTGTACAAGCAAGAAACAAATCGGACTGAATCTATAACATAAAGCAGATCACTTTCTAAAAAGCTGAAGGGACAGAAGTTCCATGGGACAGAGCTGCTCCATTTAAAAAGAGATACTGGAGGAAAATATCTAGAATGGAAGTTGCCTTTAGTTTACTGACCTTTCCCTCCTGACTGTGATAGCCTTTAAAGTCCAGGTCTGGGATACACAGCAGTTACAGCATGAGGCTGCTATGACTCCAGCCTATACTTTTGGTGAGGGTGTAGACCTTTCATGTGGTGCCTAGGCTTACACGGAGAAACAAATACTTTTTCCCCAATTTATTCCCCAACTATGTAAGTCATCAAAGCAATTTTAAAATCAATTGAAACTCTGAAAATGAGCCAACACCATTCCCTCAAGATTAGTGTGACACGCTGAGACTGCTCACTCTGAGTTAAAACTCTGACAGCAGCACTTTGCACATGTTAGAGTTTAGGCAGCATAAAGTAGAAAGCCATGGAATAAAACAGTACAATAGACCATCTTACAGATCATGACTATGTGTACACCATCCATCTGTGATGATAGCTTTGGCTAAACTCCATGTATGTGCTGGGACTGACACATCAGACAGACAGGCTGAATGTAACCTTGCCCACTCTGCAGACAGAAGGGGTACTCCGTTCACATGCAACACATCGAGGAATGGCCTCCATGCAGCAATTCGAAGCAGGGAGCAGGCAAAATTAGCAGCAGTTGAAGCACTGATTGTCTCTGAAACTTAGACTGGTCCTAATGGACCAGTGATTTAGATAAATAAACCACCATGCTGGTAGCAACCTGCCCGTAGGCTGGTATCAGACCAATTCTGCTGCTGCAGAACCCCAATATCCCTCTAGCTGGCCCAAGTGCTACATTAGCCTTTCTTAAACTGAACCAGAAATGTGCTTAGGAAAAAAGACACTTCCACAAAAGTGGAAGTGTTTTTACACTGTCTCCCTCTGTTTCATGTTCAGTTTTCTGCTTAAAGCCTTCTCAAGTCCTTACTGTCCTGCCCTGTGATTGAGCTTAAAGAAAACAGTGCAGATTATTAATACCACTTGCAGTGAAGCCAAAACTGTGGGCTGCAGTTTTGGTGGGGTTTTTTTTTGTGTCTACTCACCAAGCCTGTTCTACATATTCTAGGAGGATCCTTTAATGAGTACATTAAGAGCTGCTGACAGTCTCAAACTGATACGGGGTAAAAAGTAATGGCACATCTTCAACATACTGGGCTCACTGCTACTGTGCATTCTCAGTATACAGTGCAGAAATTTCTAGCCAGAGTTTTCAATCAGTTGTGCCTATTTTTAAAACACTTTAATTTTTCTCCTGTGTTCTTTTTCATATTTATACATTCAGACATTCTCAGGTACTAAAGCTTTATAATACATATTCATGTGACAACTCCAAACATTATGACGGCTTGTTTAGAAATTGAAAAATGCAGTTTTGAGGCTGAATGATCAGTATTATTCAGAAAATTACTTGAAGATGTTATCTGAGGTTGGCACAGCATAGTTGTTATTCTTGCACAGACATAAGTCTGCTTAATAGCAACATTCAGTACTTCTAACTTTTCTTAAATATCAGGGAACAGTTTCTTGCAATGTAACTGAGCTGGAGTAAAGACATTAGGGTAAATACAGTAGGATGAAAACATGATAGGGATATCTATTGACTATGTGTACAAGTCTGCACAGTTAGAACCAACTCTCAAAATCCTTTCAAGACTATCAGGCGTGTATTCTGTGATGGAGAACAAAGAAAGTGTCACATGAAGTTAGGCCCTTCCACAGACCACGTGAAATATCTTGACAATTAATTTGTGTCAGCGTCAGTGTGGAAGCTGAAATGCATTGGTATCAAAAGAATAGAAGACTCTATAGTTTGCCTAAGAATAAAATCTGATCATTCTCATATGAGCCTGAACGACTTCAGGCAGGATTGTCACAGATATGGGAATAGGAATAAATTAATATTCAAAATTACACGGGGGCATGTGGGGATTATTTTACAATAAAAATAATTTCAATCTATTAAAAAATTATAGGCAAGAGAAACATTCCAGGCTAATGACGATCATTACTGGGAAAAATGCAGCTGTTGTAGCTGATTTAGAGTGAAATCATTTATGTGTAGTATATATTTACTCAGTCTTAATCAACATCACAGTAATCTAAATCGTGATTAAATATTAAGGTGAAAGCTTGAGGTCACGGAGGGCTCTGTCGTATTCTCCTTCAAGAACTCAAGGGACAAACAGGGCAAATTATGGCAGATAAAGTAGTGCACTGATTCCCTTCTCCCCTCCCCTTCCCACATGTCAATATGCCCCTTGGGGACTCTTCCCACAGAAAAACAGCGTGGCAGGTGCTCTCCACATCGCTTCTCCAATTGCTGTGATCTCCAAGGCAGCAAGCATCAGGCAGGCCAGGTGGCAGTGCTGAATCAAGCAGCCCCCGCCCCAGCTCAGGTGCCCCTTGCCTCTGGGGGTGCAAGAGAAGGAGAAGCTCATCTCAGGCTCAGGAGGAGAAGAAACAAACGCTGTTTGCAAACGGAGAAACCAGAAAGAATTTCCCTGATTTTAAAGACAGGGGAAGCCTTTCTTGCTAGTGGGGTCTTTCAGTGATAATAGAAAACACAAGCCTAAGGGTGGTAGGAGGAAGAAAACATCCCCCTATGGAATTACACAGGATAAAAATAAGGGCTTGAATCTGAAACCATGGCTCCTTTTGCCTCTTTTCATACCTCCCACAGAGAAATGGGTAATGCACAATGAGCAGAGTGAGTGTATCAGCTATTGCCACCAGAGAGCTGCCAGATGTCTGCTTTGCAATTGGAAAACAAGGGAAAAAAAACCCCAAACCCAGCCCAGGGACACGGGGGTGGTGGAATTTGATAGTTAGTATCAGAACCCAAGGAAAATTAGCTAATATGTGTGTCGGAACAAGAAATCCTCCATTTGTTGCAATTACTCAAAATCTTGGCTTGCCATTGAGAATGCATTTTAGAGCCTGGCGTAATTAAATGGGGAGCAGGAGCCAAAAGGGAAATTGCAAACCCCTGAAAAGGAGAGCTGAGAGACTAAAATCATACCTCATTTACATATTTTGCCATAATTTCAGCAAGTTTAGGCAAATCGTATCAGGCCCAATTGATACTGATATTAAGCAGCAGCAACTCTACTTGCTTAAAAAGTTACTCTGGACTTGTGCTGTAAAACTGAGATCAGAATTTGGCCCAGTGTTTGAAGAGTGCTTTGATCATACGTAAGTCTCCTGGTATTACAGAACTGGAATTTGCCGAAGAGCTTGTGACTGAACCACCTTTCAGACTACTGTCCCTGCAGGGAGGAGCTCTTCGTTCAGCAAGCATAGCTCGACTTCACCCCTCTGCCCCACCTGCCCGGTGGCCGTCATACCAGCCCCATGAGTAAAGGGCAACCTTACTTCAGGTCCGCATTGCGATGACTTTTAATTTTCTCTCGCTGACTCTGAAGTAATGCGAGTGCTTGGAAGGTGGTGCAGTGCATCTGCATCCAATCCTGACACTCTGGGTGGGAGAGAGAGGAGGAGGCTGGGCTCCCTGGTCTACTGGCCAAGGGCTCCCCAGGGCTGCAAGAAGCCTTCATTCCACTCTGAGTTCTGCATTTAGCAAAGAGGGCTCAGCAGAGAGGAAACCCAGAGAAACTGCAGGTTTAAGGTGAATCTGACCCCAGCTTTGGTTTCATAAATCTGATGCCAAAGCTAGCCAGAGAGCTGTCGCTTTACCACTGCTTAGATATGAGATTTGGGGATTCCTCTGAAACACTCACAAACAAAAAAAAATGCCTACCAACTCCTGCAAGCTAAAAGCCTAGCATTTCACATAGCTGTATTTAAAAGTCATGTTGAAGGACCAAACTGCAGGGTTGCTACGAAGAACAGCATTCTTTATATTCTTGTACTGAAAAGGTTAAGGGGAAAAAAAAATCTTAACCAGGTTCTTTGCAATACAAAAGACTCAGTCTTCACCCACGGATGGTTATAGCAGCTGAAAGTTAAAATCAAAGTTTACTACTGGCATTTTTTCATTGCTGTTTTCAGTGGTAGGATTTGATTTCTTTCTGGCTTACCAGCATTTCATATTTGTTTATAGAACTGGGAAGGGAAGTAACTTTCTAAATAACATAAATGGTTAACTCACTGCATAATGCATATTTTCCAGGGCCTCTGCTTGTTGTTGAGTATTGAAGAGACACTACAACTGACAGAGCTGTCTCTTCTTCCAGAAACAAAATGAGTTAGTAAAAGTGAGAGTAAAATGGCCCATTTTGTGAGAATCTTAAAAGGAGAGGGGAAGGGACAGACAAGTGGTCTTACCAAGGACTGAGTATAAGCAGAAAGAATAAGGTGCATTTTTATATCACACAATGAAAGCTCTCCAGTCCCACACAGTATTTATTGTTTGTGTTACTATTAGTTAAATGGACTGCTAATTTCTCCTTCTTCTGGTCTGTATCCACTGGATTGTTATTTTTGTTCAGCTGCAGCTTCAGACCATTTAATGATTAAATCTCCCCTAAGGATTTGTTTTTGCAAAGCCTAGCAGTTTATGCAGTCTTTCTTTATAGATTTGGTATACTTTGGCTGTGGCTGGGCTAATGGGAGGGATGCTTTCGTATTATTATTGTGCACATTAAAGAACATGTATGTGATCTCCAGGCTGGGGAATTAGTAGGTGAACCATTTTAATCAAGGTACGACTGTTGTAATAAAATCTTTTGAGCCCGGGGCCTAACCCTGTAGCATTTAGTCTGCAATCATGAGACAATCGTCTGTATCAAAAGGAGTTACAATGGGGAAAAGCTGGGGAAAAAAAAAGGTTGGAATGTGGTCCAGCATGCATCAGAGCCAACACCCACGTGTGGAGAGCCTCCATCCCAACACACAAAAAGCATCATCAGGCTTTCACCCTCACAGGCGGAGGAGAAGGGGACCATGCCTGGTGTTTGAAGGTCCCAAAATTATCCCTTCATTGCAGGGCACTCCAGCTAATTACAGGCAGATCTGGAGAGTAGGCAGACAAAGGCAAAAACCAGAAATACGGCAACGTACCATCTGCACTGTCATTCATAAAAGTAATTTATAAATATTCAGAGCACACAGCTGCCTGGTATTTGCTGCGTACTCGGGTACCCCAAGAGTCCCTCTGCCTCGAGGGATGGTCACAGCTGGGCAGTCAAACTCCTTCCTGAAAGTTTCTCCTTGTGCTCAGTCACAAATGTCACCTGGTGCTGGTTAAGACAAGAAGCTCTGGGAAGTAGATAGCTGCAACTTCCTCTCCCATTAAACCACTCACCTATGAGAAAGGAAAAGGGCTCCAGTATCATTCAGATAATTAGAAAAAGCTTCTCTATAATTCAGTTATAATACAACGTGCAAACATTTAAGTAAAATGTTACTATTTCATTTTAATGTGTAAAATTTCTCAAGTGATAGCTGGAATGAAACAGAATCAACTGTAGGTTAATAACCTAAATCTGTATTAACTACGGCATTTTTCATGGTTCCTTTAACTGGTGCTTGTAATACCCGGTGCTGTTCAGGAGACAGGATGCCTGAGTACAGAGTAGAATCCCTGTATATCTTTCTGTACCATCCCTCCTTCTCAGGATGGTTGTGCAGATCTGCTTCTTACTAGCAGATTTTCCACAGAAGTGTTAACTGCAGCATATAAGACCCTTTTTATACAGAATACATGGAAACAAAAACATGAAAAACATGAAAAAGTTACACTACACAGGACCAGATCTTTACAGATACAAGCTGTCATAAGTCTTTTGCAGGATCTGTCCCAAACTCTGTGGCATTCACGTTAGTTTAGGCAACTCAAGGAAGATAATCTCCTTATCTTGGCTTTAAACTGACTGTGGGGTACTTCTCGTCTTTGAGCTTATTGATTGGTTGAGTTTGCTGTGACTCCTGTCTAAGCTTTAGGCCTGGGTTTCTTTTCTGTAGAAGCATAGCCAGAGGTTTTGGAGACTGAGACAACATACACTTGGGATAAGCATTTGGATGTTGTAGCTTTTAAGTTCCCCTGGAGCCCACAATTCGACTCAGCTTTGCCTTCTCTCAAGTCAGAGGCAGAGCTTTCCAAGGAGTGATTTAATAGTGCTCTGAGTTGCTCTTTGGAAGAGCTGTCTCTCTACAGAAAAACTCAGATTTCTTTGCTGAATGTGTAAAATCAGGTGCTGCTTGGTCATTTCCACCTTCAGCGCTGTCAGGTTTCAGGCCTTGCAGAGTCAGGCAACAAGGACCACTTGACCTGACACCTGGTGAAGGAAAATGACACCAGCAGAAGTGCAAGGAGCAGAGCAGTTCAGATCCCCCGCCATGCTCAGCAGACACCCATCCACACCTGCCAAAGGCTTCGGTGTGCTCCTGAGAGGAATGTGACTGAACAGGATGGTCAGAAACAGCAGGTATGTGCACCGAGTCAGACTAGAAGCTGTTGCATTACCTCAGCAACCAGGGAAAGTCGTACCTGCATTGGAAGGAGACGTCCTACCATACTAGCGTCCTTTAATTGCTGCCCCAGCCCTGTACTCAAAGGCAATCGTACCTGGCTCCAGTGAAATGGGCTACCACAAGGCTGGTGCTGGCCATGGGACGACTGTGCAGGTGGTGTGGACGGGACACGGGTGCTGGGAGACAGCTCTGCGGACAGAGGCTGCCACACAGAGGAGCAGCAATGGCCTTGGTACCTGTGCAACGACTGCTGCCTACTGCTGAACATGCTTCCTTCCCCACCAGCCATTCTCCTCCCCTCTCAGGGTGGCATTTAGCAATGGCAGGACGAAGCTGCTGCTGCTGTTGCTGGATGGAGCCAAGCAGCAAGCTGCTGAGTCCTCTCTTGAAAAGCAGGGCCCATGAAGGAGGCAAGAGGTAGTGATGACTTTGCCAGCTGTCCCTTCCAAGTTCACAGCTCAGGGGGAGGCAAAGTCCATCCAGTCTGGTAGAGGGTTTGTCTCAGTTCCCTCAGAGGAATAAGATTTCATTAGATCTGGACAAACTGAAGATCTGTCCAGGGAAGTGATTTTCTGTGTGCCAGAAAAATTTGGTTAGCCTACACTGCCAAGGAGACTTGATAAACTAACTGTTTCGTGCCTCAGTATGTGGGCTGGGAGAAATGCAGACTGTGGACCAAGCCCCCAGCCATTCCTGATGGCTTCTGGACCTGTCTGGAGGGACGAAGCACCAAACGTGATGATGGCAGCTCCTCAAACTTGTAGCTGGAATTGCTTCTGCTCTTTCCCTGTCTGTCTTCAGGCCAACAGGCTCAAGGCTGGGAAGGCAGGTAGGGGTTGCTGGAAAGCCACTGTGCCCCAATAGCACAACTTCCCTCTTAATTGTGCCCCTATGTGTCTTCAGTACCATAGCCTTTGCATCACCAGGGGTTAGTATGAGCTCCTTGACTGTGGTGGCTGGCATTGTGACGTCCCAGTGCCCTTAGGCTTGGTGAAATGGGCTGGATCATGGCCGGTGGATCAGCAAGTCTGCACAGAACAATGTCTCCTCAGAGGTGGCACAACTGGAATCACTTTCAAATGTGATGTGGAACTGTGATCAGAACCATTTGTGGTAATTATAATCCTCTTGGTATACACTTGTGCCGTGTTTAGGATATGCTGATGGAATCACTATGAGTTTTTACTGAATTAGAGCTGGTCTCACAGGCAGCATGCACTAGTCTGTGGAAGGTCTGTTCTAAACCCAGTTCACTCCAGTGGTTTTGGATAAGGCTAAAAGAAACTTCCAACCTCTGTAGGCAAGAAGTGAAGAACACCATATTGCATTAATTTTCCACAAATTGCTCAATATGGAATTTGTCTACAGTAGGACAAAAGTCCTTCCTTTTGTGGAAAAAGCTACAGGACCACCAATGAACTATGTTTTACCAATCATGAAAAAATTTAGCACTGCTGTGCCAACCATAGTAGTACAGCTGCCCTAGGCAAACAAGCACGTCCATGTTTACAACTGGCCAGCCTTCTCCCACAGGCTTTAACACTGCTCTGGTGATTCTGAGAATCAGCATCTCACATCCACAGCTCCCATACGAGGAGAAAAAGTCAGGGCTCAGTTTACATCTGTATGCTACATCTCTATGGATACCTCCAAAAGCTCCCAGGAGAAAGAAAATAAAGATCAAGTATTTCTAACAGAAGAAAGTGATGAAAATGTTTAGTTTGCTATCTAAGAAGAAAAACAAAAAAAAACCTTTGCCACTGTAAGTACACCATAAAGAAATAATACCAAGAGACTGATCAAACTGTAAAGTTACAGTTAATGGATTAGATTCCCAGTAATTTGCACAATGTCGTGGAAGAGGATGATGGAAGTTTTTACTGCATGAGGTATCTGGTCTCTAAGTTGTTAACAGTGCCAAGGTGGATCATGCACTGTCACTGTCATGAAAAGGTGCTCATCCAAAGACCTTGAAAATGAAGCCTTCTATGGTCTACAGTCCACGGGCGAGGCTGCATGTAGCTGCACCAGCATAACTGGGATACTGAATGGGCACACTGGTCTTCTAATATGGGTGAAGTTGTGGAACTGGGATCCAAGCAGACAGGAAAGGTCATGAGAAGAAAAATACAATGAACAGCTGCCTGCATGTTTTATTAGCCTGGCTTCCTAAGGAAATAAGACTTGCATAACAGTACTGCTTGCCCATTTGTTTTTCTCTCCTGCCCTCGAATAACTTCTGATTCTGTTGGCTTATTTCAACTAAATTTAACGGAGAGGTATCAGCCTTAGATATATTATGTTCCTCCAGGTTTCATGAAAACTGGCAGCTAGACAGGGAAAAGAGAGCTAAATTAGTACTCCCAATGAGGGGAGGGTTTCAGCATGAATTAAACAATTACCTGCTCTGTTTTGCCTGCCAGCTGGCCAGACAACATGGCCAAAATACTTCAAGCCCATCAGAGAATAATGAATCAGGCTTCTTTTCACTTGGTGTAGAAGAGAAATGGAAAGGAGGCAAGAGGTAGGTGTATGGTGCCCGAGGGGAGGTGTGGAAGAAGCAGGAAATATTAAGGAGGGAATGGGGCAGGGGATACACGGAGGAAGAGGAGGGAGCGTGGGCTGAAGGTGCTCTAGGAACAGTGCAGGGGTAACTGACGTTACAGGGGTGAGAGAGGGCCATGGTGGAAGGACTGGGAGTTATTGCAGGGCAGGCAAGTGTGAACACAGTCTTCCTGAAATCAGGCCTAATTAGTGCTGCTGCTCACAGCATGGCTTGTACATACAAAGCCTGTCATGAATACATTACTAGCCTACTTTCAGAAGTGATGAGCACCCTTAGCTTCTTATGGATTTCAGTGGGAGTCGTGGGTGCTCAACATCAGTAACTCTCAGGTCCTGTCTATATAACTAGTTAAATAAATTTGCAGCAGCTATACCTGACTGCCCTGCAGCATGAGAATTATTAGATCATTACAGTTTCTTATATCCATCACAGTAAAAGCGGATCTGCAGAGGCTATTAATTTACATATACTAGTAAAAAAAAGTAAAAGAAATATATCATATAAACCGTCATCCTGATTATTAGAGGTCTACAGACTACGTTGTACTGCTAGATACTCAATTCTTATTTCCTTAATTGCTGTAAAATATATATATTGTTCAAATCAATTAAAAAGAAATGTTTGGGCAAAATCAATAGTGAGTCAGCCACAGCAAGATTTAGCAGCCACAACTGAGTTGAAAGCATTACGGAATCATAAGAACTGATTCACACCTAACTCAAGTTTTATGTTGGAGTAACTTCACTGAGTGAAGCATAAACTAGAGCAACAGAGAGGTAAATAAGGCCAACAGAATGAATGAGCCTGGCAAGAGACCTCCAGAAAGGACTTTATCCTCTGTGTTATTGCTAAAATCCATTACCCTTGAGGTAGCTGATCAGGCATCCATACCTAGGTTTCCATACTTAATTATTTTGCAACTTCTTTTGGAGACATGCAATCCTGTAACTAACTCCACAGTTCTTAAGTGAAGATGGGCTTGAAAAAAATTGCTCAGGGCTTGGAGACCCTTGTTACAATTTTGTCATCAAATAAGTTTGAACTTTCCCTGAGCTATTTCTCTCCCTCTCACAGAGTTCGTCGCTCTCTAGTTACAGCTAAATGAGCCTTGCCAGAGAGGACTTCTCCCAGGGGCTTGGGTTCTTGCTGTCAGAAAAGACTGACTTTCACCAAATGTCACACCATGTATTTCAGAGGTACAATATTTCTGTCTTAGAAGATTGACACTCAAACCTGCCTTTACCTTACGGGTTGAATGCCAGGCAGTATAGTTCGGTATATCTTAAGGAACAATATTTCATCATTTTCAGAAGGTCCTGCTAGGGCTACATTTTTCAAAGGGCTTTGAGGGATGAAAAACTGAGTTATCAACAGCTCTCTGTACACCTCTTCCTCTAATAATTTTAATTGTCCCTGCAATTAAACACACAGAGGAGCAATTTTTCTGATTTACTCTTGTATTTAAATTGCAGGTGCAAATTTCTCCCATGGCTGAATTTTGAAAATGATCTAGGGCTGAAATGAGATCTGCCCATATTGCTTGATATGCTTATATTGCTCTCACAAGAAAGAAGCGTCTGCCTTCAGAAATTTTACTCATTTGACAAGCTGCGGGTGCCTGTTTTTTTGTTGAGAGAAAGTGTTTTTGTTTCCACTGAGTAAGTTTTCCAGCAATACAGCTCAACACATAGGATATGCAGCCAGCTAAGCACAGAAATGCATGGGAGCTTTTGTCAAAACATTCATCAACACACATCACTGTTTCAAAGTTTCTCCTACCAAGACATGTATGTTACCAGATACCAAACACAGAACGGCAATTTATGCTGGAGATTGTTTTGCAGGTTACATAAGGATGCACTATTTTGTCAAGCAGCTTAATTGAAACACTGTGCCACAATTTTTATCAGCATGCCAGCCTGATAACTTTTTACTATATAAACTCTAACACGCTGAAGCAACAGCAGTGGTACTGTATTCTACTTTGCTGGTTCTTATGGGTCTCAGAGAGTTTGAGAAGACTAAGTCATAAGGGACTTCTCAAGGGAGATAAATATTAATATAAACACTTTACAGAGAGTAAGCTCTAAAAAGTGAAGTGGCATCCCCCAGATGGCAGAGCAGCTGATGGACAAATATGGTAAGAGAACCAGTGACTAAGTCGACACTATCTTGTGTGACCTGCAATAGTATGCTGTCTCTATTAAGGGAAAGAAAACAGACCAAAGAAGTGCAGCTGACTAAAGCTGCATTATCATCATTTTCAAACTAACTAGTGCCCTGGCAGAGCACAGGCCAATCCAGATCTCTATTAAGTTTTCAAAGAAGAGATTGTGATCTTTCTTTACACCCAGTTTAAACTTCTGAAACTCTGATGTATTCTTAGCAGCTCCTGCCTGAGTGTAAATAAAATCAGAATCAGGTATGGAGAGTGCAGCTGCACCAATCTCTTCCAGGTGATTAGGAAGTTGATCAAGAGGCAGTGAGGTGTATCATGGTGTGGATGCCCAACACAGTATCCTAAAAGACCAAAATGATTGTGTCTACCCTGAAGCAGTGCTCTTCTCAGGCCTAGAAGTTGGCTAGAGCCAGGCTAAGAGCTAGGACTAAGATATCTGCGAGTAACTTTAATTATTAGTTTATTACTTTAGTGGGAAGACTGCCACAGAGATCTATGGATCTACTTGCTGTGCTTGTTTGTGCACTGCCCA
>VYZW01049404.1:18949-29480 GCA_013401315.1 Balaeniceps rex
GATGCAAATACAAGCTGACTTGATTTGCACAGCTCTGAAAAGTGGATTTGAATATACAGGCCAGATTCTCAGCTCTCAACAGAAGTGCTCTGATTTACACCAGCCAAAGAGCTGGTCCTGAAGGCATGTGTGAGTGCATACACGGGCCCGTTACTGGAATATGTGCACACGCATAACTCGCAGCAAGTTTCTAATTGCATCTGTAATTCCAAATGACTAATTTTACACTCAGATTGCAATCTGAAAATCTTCCTGTTGCCGCTTAGTTATCCAAGTCACCCATTCAGGCAAAAAGAAACAGTATCATGTAATTTATCTAACTAAATGACACATCTTCATTTCTGAATATTTGAAGTGAACTATGGCTGAATGCAGTCTAGATTAAAAAATGATTCATGGAACACATCAGCAAATACCTTTGCCTGCTTTTGAGAACATAACTCCTTTTAGACAACACCTGAACAGAAAAGAAACAATATACATGAATCAGTTAAAAGTTTTTAATTATTCATGCTTGTCTAATAAATACATGCCTGTGGAAGATTTAAAAAAACATACCTACTATGGGTCAAAAGTGCTTTAGGACCACATTTTCAAAATTGCTTTAAACTTCTAAAGAGCTTGCAGATAAGGGGCCTGTTTCTGTTTTCAAAAACATCTACATTCCTACTTTCTATAGAAATTGGATGCTTATGTGTGTTTGAAGAGGTCTTGTGATTTTTATATGCAGTTTTTATCAGTCAGTGAATGGATTACTGAGGTGCTTGTGCTACCTTAAATGCTGTCTTGGTCAATAGTGAATAATAGCACCTTGAGTTGGCTTAGGCTAGAAAGAGCTAGAAGTGCACATGCGGACAATTTATTATGCTGGTAAATCTTGATTTGTTTACTCACAGCAACCTGTTTGTGTATCTGAGCTCATGTTTTCATTTCTGAAACAATGTCTTAGGCACTTCTGAAAACTTTACCTCATGGTCAGGATTTTCAAAATAGCTCAGCATTCACAAATGTTTTTCTCATCATGTTAAATACTGAGCTCTTTTGAACAGATGCCATGCAGGGGCAGTGTTAAGCACTGAATGCTTTTAGAAAATTCAGCTTTCATTTGATGTCTGCTTTTCTGATAACGTTGGCCTTACTGGGAAAGCTGAGCTCCTGCAAATGTAATCATGTTAAGATGTGCGTCTTAAAATTAATAGGAGGCATTGCACCAATTTTGCTTCTGGTTAACAAAAATGTAATCTTTGTAATGTCATGAGGTCATACTGTTCATGATACTATTAACTATATATGTGTGGTTATGCTAGTCTAAAAGTGATGGATATTGGTCTTATCACTTTTGTAGTGTTTAATTATTTGTGTAATTGAACCAAAGAGCATCCTCTGTTTAATCTGAAGGCCTATTGTTGTTGAGTTACTCATGAATAGTTTTTACATGGATCTCAATAGGATGACTCACATAGTAAGTTACTCCCAGCTGTCATAGCACAAGATATTGGAAGAATTGTGCCTAGGAGATTATATGGTTAATTGTGTTCTGTATCAGGTATAATACCCACCTTCTGCAAACTACAGATTGCATGGAATTTACATAGAATTAGACTAATCCCAAGCAAATTGACAATTAATTTCACAGGACTTGCAGATATGACAGCTCTTGTCTAATTAAAGAGTAAGGGCATCTGCGTATGGCACTATATTGCCATATCGCATTTTCATTGAAGTTCAATGATATGCTGTTGGACTTGTTTTCCACACTACCTTCTTTATCTTTTTGAATCTTTTCGGAAACCTTTTCAGTAAATTTTAGCTGTCAGCATATTTCCAGCTCATGAGGGAGGGAAGAAGAAAGGTTGAGGCATGATGAAGGAGATTCCCATGCACATACCTAAACACCAATCTGAATTTTCAGTCAGTTTAAAAGAAAAAAAAAAAATTTTTGATCTCCTAATTTCTGTGGTTACAGAAGGAAGACAGAGGGGAAAAAGCTGTATCTAATCAGGACTTAAATAGCTAATGGCTGCTGGGTATATTTTGTGTTGCTCTTTTTACCTCTTTGGACTCCAAAGTGAATGATCCATAGACTTCTGTCTTGAAAAAGACTGGCACAAAATACAGAAAGAAAAGACTTCCTCCTTGAGTTATTTGCTTATGTTGAATAGAGAGGCATTAATGCTGTTAGACACAACATACTCACTGTCACTCCCTGACATCCTGATTATGAAAGGCGAGGTTCTGTGCTGCAGCAGAGAAAGCAATAGAAAATGAAACAATCCTCCTAATCTACTTTGTTAAAGTGGCCAAATGACTTTTAGAGAGTTGCAGAGGAAATGAAAATCTTAGTGATTTTCTTTAATTAGAAAAGTAGAGGGGTCAGTAAAACACTCCAGAGTGGTGGTGTCGAACATACATAACAGTATGTTGCCCTCCTCATGGCCAGCACTTAACAGTAAGCACTGTTGCAGAGATGCAAAACCAGGTTTCTTGATTAATGTCTCAATCTTCACCCTGTTCACTGGGGCTCGAACGATGGCTTTGACTCTTCACACAGCTGTATGGGTCTCCGCAGCTTGTGCCATGTGCTCCGGCTGCAGCAGGGACTTCAAGCTGGGCTGCAAGGGGTATGCAGCAAGCAAAGCAGTTTACAGTTCATGAATAGTGGAATATGTCTCACTTGCCAAGAAGGCTGTCTTTGTCTGAGACTGCCAAAGGATACTACTGGCTGAAAAGTCACTCTCTGAGCCAGAGGCAAATATTCACTTGAACAATAAAATAAACAAATGATTATAAAATATATTATCTGTTATACTGCAGTATGTTGTAAAGTTTCACAGTCTAATTTGCTATTGCATGCCAGTAATTTCTGGCATATTACCTCATACTCATGTCCGTTTCATGAGGTACAGTACTACAGTCTTACAGGAGAGAAACTGGGAAGAAAAAAAGGCATGCCCTAAGCTGAAGAGAGGCTGAAATGTCTATGTTGCTTATACTCCAAACAGCATCCCCTTTTCTCCATGACATTACATGTCTTGGCACATAATTAATCAGTCTTGAGTTATTTTTTTTCAAATGGAAATAAGTATCATTAATATTATTATTCCATAAAATAAAATACAGCCTGAATAATACTGAATTACTGAGCTCTAGAACAATTTGGTGACAATCAAGCTAGCCCCAACATACACAGCAAAATACTCTGGAGTTTGCTAGGAAATGTCTGAAGAAAGCCCCTGACATCACTAGAAATCTTTCCAGCAAGTACTGTGGATTTTGATTCAAGGCAAAAATTTACAGCAAAACACAGTTTTACATTGTCAAATACATGTCATGTTAACACGATCCCCTCAATACTTTCAAAATCCAGTACTACAGTTTTAGGATGAAATATTAAAAGGAGAGAGAAATGCAGACATACAGACACAGCAAGATGAAAAGATTTTTTCATCTAAGTTTTGAACTTAGGCCTCTTTGAAATGCAAGCATGTAAAGGGCACGTTGTCTCATGTGTACCTGCTGAGTTCCAGTGAGAAACACCATGGACCTCAAGCTATGTTAAATTAAACTGCTCCTAAACTCAAGTAAAAGAGGTATTCCTGGTGAGCACTAGCTAAATTGTACAGTGCAGTTCCTCCTAACAAGAACTGTCTTTTTGGTAAGCATTTGTGAAGAGGACAGCACATAATTTATGAGTGGGCCCTCAGGCTCAATAATTTGCAGAGCAACATCAGTAATAGTCAGAAATGCTTTCTAGGCCAAAGGAGATGCAGAAGTGAAGGGCCTTTTGCTGCTGGAAACCGGTGGACACATTGTAGGTTAAAAAAAGGGAAAAGCAATAATAAGTATGTTATGAGAGCTGGAAGTGAGAAGGTTTTAGGAAGGGTTTTTTGTTGTTGTTGTTGTTGTTGGTGGTGGTGTGTTTTTTTTTTCCTCCCAAATGAAAAAAGCCTATTTTACACAGGGTCTGAAATCAGGAAAGATGCAGCAAAAACTTGGGTAGGATACAGGAATGCTGGTTTGCTAGTTTGAAAACTCCACTAGCACAGATTTTGATGTTGGAGCTGGATCAGTGGAAACAACAGAGAAAAGCGAGAGAAAAGATTTTCAATAACTAAGGCTTTATACTAGAGGTAAAATATTAAAATCTTAGTTTCTTGCCTCAACTTCTCAGTCTGTAAAATGGAGATAATGACCTTGCTCCCACCTCATAGGCAGTGCTTGTAAGGTGTTTCCAGGATGAAAAAGTGGTAATATTATATAAGTGCTGAGGATTATTATTATTAGTTTTATTAGGTATTATTTTCTAGCTTAAAAAAAATAAAAGGGAGTCTTTCCATGAGCTGTGGCTTTCATAAGCCTGAAATGTCTATATTAATAAAGCAAAGTTAATGGAATCAGCTGGAATGAATAGTAGTGTCCTGGTTTCAGCTGAGTTAGAGTTACTTTTCTTCCTAGTAGCTAGCATAGTGCTGTGTTTTGGATTTAGCATGAGAAGAATGCTGATAACACACTGATGTTTTAGTTGTTGCTAAGTAATGCTTAGACTAGTCAAGGACTTTCTTTTTCAGCTTCCCATGCTCTGCCAGGTGCACAAGAAGTTGGGAGGGGGCACAGCCCAAGATAGTTGATCCAAATCGACCAAAGGGCTATTCCATACCATATGATGTCATGCTCAGTATATAAACCGAGGGGAGTTAGCCGGGGGGCAGCGATCGCTGCTCGGGGACTGGCTGGGTGTCGGTCGGCGGGTGGTGAGCGGTTGCATCACTTGTTTTCTTTTCCCTGGGTTTTGTTTGTCTCTCTCGTTCTCCTTTTCATTACAATTATTATTATTATTATTATCATTATTATTATTACTATTATTATTATTTTATTTCAATTATTAAACTGTTCTGATCTCAACCCGTGGGTTTTCTTACTCTTGCCCTTCCGATTCTCTCCCCCATCCCACCGGGGAGGGGGAGGGTGAGCGAGCGGCTGCGTGGTGCTTAGTTGCCGAGTGGGGCTAAACCACGACAAGTAGTTACATATTCAAAATTCTACCTGCATAAAAATCCTTTGTTCCAAAATTAAAACTTTTATGCAAGAATAAAGCTTCAGATACATGTATTATGAGGGGGAATGGTTGCAAAGCCAAGTGCTCTTGCCTTCATATGTTGAAGTCTGTTTCCCACCCGAGCCATGCTGCAGTTTAACAAAACAAAACATATGTTGGCTTTTACTTGGGTGGAGCTCATTAAGAACCCTTATCCAGCTTTGCAGCCTATGGTGCCCAGAAGCCTTCACAGTTCTCATGAATCTCATGAATACAGGGAAGCCTGCTTTGCTGTGTGCTGTCCCAATATGCAGACTGGCATAAACGTCACCTTTGGCCCAACAAATACCTGGTGCCTTTTTAACACCTGAATGTTTTACAACCCTGAAACAGCTTTGATGCAAAAAAACTGGACAAGAGCCACTGGAGCAAGAGGTTTCAACAGTTCAGGTGGGAATATGATTTCCCCTCCCCCTGCTTCATCTCCTTAACTTTCACCACTGGGTCTTTTATTATCCTATGACACCTCACACAGAGATACGAAACTGCTGTGAAAGCTCCTGTGTTTGTGTATAAAAAATTAACCAGAAATAGTAACTAATTACATGAGAAAAAGCTGCAAATTTGTTTGTTTTTCTGAGGTCAGGGTTCATCGTTTTTGTTTTGTTTTCTGTTGTGGTTTTTTTTTTCCCCACAATGAAGGAAAGAAAATCAGGATTGCATTTAATTATCCTGTGACCCCAGGTGGCCTACACTTCTCCATGCCTGTTAGCCACTGAATGCTATCAGAACTGCTTAGCTGAAAGCTGCCTTTTGCATGTTGATGGGCATTGCAAATCCTCCTGCAGAGTTGTCTTTCATGTCAAGACAATATCAAGCACAGCAAAACATTGCCATATGTCCTTCCCTCCACTTCTCCCTGTGCTTTGCAGGTTGTATTCTCTTTCCCTGCCACGCGATCAGTTTGCTTCGTTAGTGATGAGTGTGTGTGTGTGCGCACGCGCGTGCATGCACACGCACGTATGTGCATGTTCACAATGTCATATTGTGATGAGAGGGGGGGAAGCACACTGCCTTCACTCAAGATCCTCCTTTTTAGCTAAAAAGAATAGCCACATCTGCTGCTTTGTCCACAGAGTGCCTACTCTAATTGCCAATTCCAGTTCTGATTTATTAATGTTTAGATCCTTAGATACAGAGATCCTTCTTTCAGAGCAGATGAGTGACTCTTTCCCACCTTTTTTCCCTGCTGATTAGCAAGTGTCATAGCATTCTTGTTTCTTGACAGCAAGAATTAATCGTGCTATGGAGCCTGATTCTTTGGGGGGAGGAAGTTCCTAAAAGCACCAAGGAAAAGGTGAAGGGAAACAACCTTGGATTGCTTTAGAATCCTATTCTTATTAACCTGATCTAATTTTGGACATGAACATTTTGTACAAACTCTAATTTAGTGTTAGTACCGGAATTACAGAGATTAGAAGGAGGAGAAAAGAAATCCCACTTGGGAGCCTTTAAATGCTTCTACTGGAATTGTGCTGAATTTTTCATTTCTGTCCATTTGATTGAAAATCTAAATCATTTTGGATTTCATGGTGTTGGTCTCCTCACAAGATACAGAATTTGATAGTTTAAGGCCTCAATCCATGCTGTCTTTAAAAGAAAGGTAGTAAAAATGAAATTAAGGAAAACAGATAAATGCCAAAATCCTATGATGGTGCATCTTGTAATTATCACATCTGCTGCAAAGCATCTGAAAAATAGCTTTGGAAGCCTGCCATGCTGCAAGCAACTCACACAATGAAGGGGAGCAGGACAGTAAAGGGCAATTGATAATGAGATTTTTAAATGGACTTTTAACCTTGTAGCAGGAGCTCTTACCCATTCTATCTTTTGTTGTGACTCCTTTTTGATTTTCATCTAAAAAATAATTTTTCCTTTCATGATGTACTCTGATGTCATGTTTGGAAATGTGGCATGGTAACATATTCATCAGTGACAAGAAGAATGGGGGAAGGGGGTGAGGACTAAAGAGGGAATTAATTCTAGAAGTTCCTGTCTTGGAAAAGCATCAGCTACTACCACTGGTGGCTTTTGTCTTTTCATTCATCTTTTTCCTGAGGGTTGTAAACTCATCTGCAAGGTTTCTTAGCATAAGGCACTGTGCCTCTGGGAGCAACTTTGTTTGCCTTTTGTTACATGGTATTTAGAGTCTGAGCTGCTGCTAGCAGTGCTGTTTTGTGACTTAGGAACCTGCGATACAGTTCTGTGCTGAAAAGCATATTGGAATCACTAGTTGAAAAGAGCTGGATGTGAACTTGAAGGAATTTTCTGATCTCAGCCCTTGATCCTCAGATTAATTATCCATGGGGAAGCATGTATATTTGCACATAACTGCATGTTCAGAGCATCACTGCAAAGCATTTTTTTCATAAATGACTCATCAGTGAACAGGCCTCATGCTTATAAGTCCTTTCAAAGGAAAAAAATTGACAAGATAATAAAAATAGTAATTAACGCCCCCAAAATAATCAGTTGTTTTCAGTAAATTTTTTTTCAGGACCTTTACCTTGTCTTTCCTACAGCCACTATTTTGGCACCATTAATACAAGAGGAAGTAAAGTACTACTTCTTTTTGAGTAAGACTAGGAAGATTAAGGCCCTGTGGGGTGCTGAGAAGGAAAACAGTTACAGAAGGTATCACCAGATGGGCTACCAATGCCATATTAGCAAAATTCCCAACGTATCCCGTTATGAAAATTTCTTTTTCTGAATTCCTGTGCTCAGACATGTTGAATTCATTTCCCATGGGCTGGGAAGAGACTGTCCCTCTGCAAACCCAGAGAAAACTTGGAAGCCTTCTGGGACAATAGCTTTGTTCTCCTGAGTAGAGAAGAAACAGACTGTGCATGTTCCCCTTCTACTGCTAATGCTCCCAATAAAAGGTTAGGAGCAGAACCTCCTTCTTCTCTTCTTCTGCTGGCCACACTCTGAAAGAAAGGAGTGGACCCTGCTCCTTTCTCCAAAGTGAGAGGAAGGTATCACAACCCCTGGAATATGTGGAGTGCTCAATATGGCCTGCTCATATTGACTAGGGCATTATAAGCCCCACAGAGAAGCAGGACTTCCTTTTCTCCCCGTTGATCAAACTTAGGTACCTTCTTGTTCACGGGGCAGATGCTGCATCTCTCTGTATTTGTCCTTGTACGTTGATGCTTGCAATGCCTACCTCACTCCACATGTTATTCAGGGGACCTAGCCAACCAGTTCAGCATTTAGCAGGGCAGGCACAAAATCTTTTGAGGCCAAACCAGAAAATTCATTTCTCTTTGGTTCCGGCACTAGATTTTGATGAGCACCTCAGAAAAACCCATGAAAAAGTAAGCAACCCTAAGAACAGAGCAAGGCTTTTGCATTGCAAGCACCCAATAGGGCCTGGGGCCAGCCGTGGAGCAAAGAGAAGAGAATATGGAAAAGTCGTTCATCAGCTGAGTACTAGTCTATTCATGAACGAGACAGGGACCAAGTGGAAAGCACTTTAAGATTGTACAATTAACAAATTTATCATAGTGACCACACAAGTGAGAAACTGACAGCTGGTACTTCTGAACTTTGGATCCTTGACTGTTTAGCATTGAGTTCTCCCTCAGTGTAATCTAGGTGTGTTTTTGTATACGCAGCACTTGCATATATGACCACCTCCCAGCCTTTGGAAATTGAATGGGAAAAAGTAGTGTCTAGTGAAACAGAGAAACCAAATCCCAGTGTACCATATGGGCTATGGTTCTGCATGTGCTTCCCTCCTGCATCCCAGGAATATGACTGCAAGAACGGTTCTGGTGGTTCCCTGCAAATGTAACAGGTTCATACAGATTCATGCAGGCACTGGCATTTTTATTCAGAAACCTCTGTAAGGTTGTGTTACATTTGTGACCCAAATCTTTTAATATGCATTTGTACTGTAGACTTCATCTAAGGCATCTGAAGCTATTACTATTTCATATGTTACTTCAATAATCTGCAGTCAGTCTGTAGCAGATTTCTGGGAAGGAGATTTGGAAAACAACCTACTTCTGTTTTGTGTTGGTCTCTTGCTATTAATATCTTGGCCCAATTTGGCAGTATTTCTAAATATGAATAAAATATTAATCCGCGGATTAAATACTAAGACCTACTTTGAGCTCAGTTGTGCTACAATAAATCAGGTAGGCTGAAGAACTGCTCTGTATCTATACTGTGTAATTTAGATCAGAATCTGTCCAGCTCTGATACACTTCTGTTGGAACTAAAGCTACTGTATTTTCTCTGACAGGATAACAATGATGTTCATGATAAGCTGTCATACATGATTTCAAAGACTTTTTTTTTTAAAGCCTTTCTCTTTTCACAAATGAAGTAAGAATAAAGACCAGACTTTGCTGCTTTTACAATGTAAATATCTGAGGAGTATATGCTCTTCAGCACACGCAGCAGGATCAGAAGTCAACGCAGGAACAAACCAATATAAAAGGGCTCAGAGATCTTGGGACGCAAGGTTCTTATTCATTTCTTGCCCATCACATAGAGGTGCTATGGGAGCCCATGAACAGCCTCGCTTCTTGCAGGCTCATATAGAATCGTAGAATCATTTGGTTGGAAAAGACCTTTAAGATCGTCGAGTCCAACCATACCTGTCCACTATTAAACCATGTCCCTAAACGCCTCGTCTACACATTTTTTGAACACCTCCAGGGATGGGGACTCCACCACTTCCCTGGGCAGTCTGTTCCAATGCTTGACCACTCTTTCAGTAAAAAAATTTTTCCTAATATCCAATCTAAACCTCCCCTGACGCAAATTGAGCCCATTGCCTCTCATCCTGTCACTAGGTACTTGGGAGAAGAGACCAACACCCACCTCACTACAACCTCCTGTCAGGTAGTTGTAGAGAGTCATAACATCTCCCCTCAGCCTCCTCTTCTCCAAACTAAACAACTCCAGTTCCCTTAGCCGCTCCTCATAAGACTTATTCTCCAGACCCTTCACCACCTTCATTGCCCTTCTCTGGACACGCTCCAGCACCTCAATGTCCTTCTTGTACTGAGGGGCCCAAAACTGAACACAGTACTCGAGGTGCAGCCTCACCAGTGCCGAGTACAGGGGAAGGATGACTTCTCTGGTCCTGCTGGTCACACTATTCCTGATACAAGCCAGGATGCCATTGGCCTTCTTGGCCACCTGGGCACACTGCTGGCTCATATTCAGTCGGCTGTCGACTAACACCCCCAGATCCCTCTCTGCCAAGCAGCTTTCCAGCCACTCATCCCCAAGCCTGTAGCATTGCATGGGGTTGTTGTGGCCCAAGTGCAGGACCAGGCACCTGGCCTTGTTGAACCTCATACAATTGGTCACAGCCCATTGATCTAGCCTGTCCAGGTCCCTCTGTAGAGCCTTTCTACCCTCAAGCAGATCAACACTTCCTCCCAGCTTAGTGTCATCTGCAGACTTGCTGAGGGTACA
>VYZW01049404.1:48436-58693 GCA_013401315.1 Balaeniceps rex
ATGTAGACAGCATAGAAAACACAAGAGAATTCATAGTATGTCATTCATGCATATGAAAATACTAGGTTTCTGTCCTTGGTTTAAGTGTATTTCCCTGTTTTCAGTAGAAGTCACCTACTGCCCTTTTTTCTCTTAGTTATCAAACCTGCTTTCTGCAAGATGGGCAGTTCTATACCCCTTTTGCCTCAGATGCTGTTTCTCAGGGCTGAAAGAAACAACACATCAGGTCTATGCCTGTCTCCACACTCTTTGCAGCTACCATGATTCTGACCGAGAGAAGAACAAACATTTGACATCTGAGAAGCACTTAATATCACCTTACCTTCAATGATGTGCTCTCTCAGGGATGTAAGGCCTCCTCTCTTCTGCATTGCTCTGTGGTACTCTGCCACATTCTTCAGTTGTACTCACAGATGCCTCGGCCACCTAGAGTGTTTCCCTGGTGCTGGCAAGGCCAGCAGACTGGAGAAAACTCTGTACGACACTGGGGTTTGAGAGAGTTTAGCCAGAGACACTGGGAAATATTAGGGCTCTGTTAAAAAAAGTGTGGGAGATGTGAATGTCACTCAGCCATACTGCTATACCTCAGCTGAAAATAAGTTGAAAAGTCCCTCTTCTAGGAGCTTAATTAAATAAGCAGAACATTAAAGAACTCACCACATGCCTACAGTGAATGTATACACCCCCTCGCATATGTAGATATATATGTATTTGTTCCATAGTGGCAGTGTTACAAAATATTTTTGAAATAGTGAAAAAACACATCAAGCCCAACACCCCATTAATGTCACCTCTGACAAATATTTACTATTAAATTCAATAAATAGATGAATGAGTGAAATTTCCTGTCCTATGTTTTGGTAGAGGTCAAATTACATGATGTAGAAGTTCCATTTGGTCTTAAAATCTATGACTTGACCTCAGTAGGATTAAGGTGATTTACATCACCTGAGGATCTGGCCCTCTGCCCTTGTTAGATCTAAGTAAATAATTTGCCACAAGGTAATTCTTACATTTCAGCTCCTTCCTCCCCTCCTCTCATGTTTGTGACAAGTCAAAAGGCAGCTTGCTACTTGCTGTGATTTATTTAGTACTCAGAGATACTCATCCTGTGAGTAACTCCTGGGCTGGCCCTGTCATGCTGCATGGTAAGCAGTTGCCATTCAGAAGTGGGCCAGAGTAACTGGTCATTTAAATCACATGGTGAGTGTAAGCTACAAGCCCTTGGGAGAAGACAGCTCACACATGCTCCACAGAGACTTTTTAGGGCAGGATAACCATTTCTCAGAGGAGCTTCTGTGTGCTGTGCATGCCACAGCCCATGGCTACAGCCTGAAGGAGTTGAATTTTCTGTACCCTTCCTGCATCTGTCTCCGGGAAGCCAGAGTGGCAGCAGGGACTGCATTTCAGAACTGGAGGAACATGCCTCCTGTGCTCTCCCTGTGGATGCCCAGGCAGGCATCCTTAAAGCATCAAGGAGAAAAAATGCCACACCTGCTGGTGGGGAGCTGGAGCAGCCTGGATCAGGACAGGAGCTTTGTTGATGTAGAGACACGAATCAGCTGGAGAGGGGATGGGAAGCCAGAAATTAAGGGACTGTAAGATAGCAGAGCACTGAAATTGGAGAGTGGCTGATGCTGGACAAGGAACCCTGGGCAGACCTGGCAGAAAAAGGTGACTGGCAGGAAGGAGAAAAAAGACAGCAGTATGAGTGACTGCATGGAGAGAGGGACTGGCTGGTTGGGGGCCAGGAGCCTGGAAGGAAGTGGCCTGGGGTGGAGATGGTCTTAAATTGATCCGTTCTTAAAGCAACTGAGATGGCATTAATGCAAACTTGTTACCTTATATCACAGTGGCTGTGATACAGAGGCTGTGATGCTGAAGTGACGTGGTACACACCTCTGGGAAGGCTGATTCTCCATGGTTGCTGCTGCAGAATGAGCAGAAACTAAAGGGAAAGCATTAATGTAGGGGCCAAGGGAAGAAAGTTGCTTGATATGCTTGTACTCTGCACAGGTGTAAATGACCATGTAACAGCTCACAACAGCAAGGAACTGACTCAGAAAGGTCATCAATAGATTAGAAGAACATGTCATTTCCCGTTCAAGTGAATTATGTCAATGTGTTTTTCTTGCTAGTGTCAGTAAAAAAAGTGTTTTTTTTCCTCAATCTACATTCTGCCCAAACACTTTTTTTTTCTGTTTTCTTGCCTTGACTTTAGTTCAATGTTTGTGTTCTGCCTGCTGTTTCAGCTGGAAGTCTGCAGAAACCTTGAAGAAAGAGGTTTGCTCTCTCTGTGTGCACCGGTACACGCACCCACAGAGACCGCCACGCACACACACCCTGGGACACAATAGTTTTACGCACAGGATGCTCTGCCTGAGGAGGGCAGGTCACAGAGCCCTGGGCTTGGCAGCATCAGCTTCAGGGGACATTTTAAGGAATAGATTGGCTGCTATCAGTCAAAGTCAAGTATCCTGGAAAAGGAAATCATAGTCCCTAGTTTTGCATCAGGAAGGAATCTCCCATCCTGAGGAAGAAAGATTAGCTTAACTCTGTGTGCAATTGCTCAGGAACAGCTTCCCAAATTGCAGTGCACGAAAAGATCCTAATTTAGTACATTATGGAAGTAAGAGGACAGGGCTGCATGCAGATTAAAGCTCACATTCATCATTGTTATTAAGTAGTCTAATTTTAGAAAAAAAATATTTTACGTGAATCAAAAGCACAGTGATGTTAAAATACATTAAGCAGAAATTTGAATAATAAAGGTCATATCTGCGTATGTCTCAGAAATAATAATACAGTGTAATGAAAATACGTGATTAAATATGGAAGTGTTCTGTGTTGACAGAGCTGTCAACTGAGTACATTTTCTTAATATCTTCATTGGATAAACACACCTACACACACATACATAGCAACAAGCCGTATACCCCTGACCCTGTTTTACAAGAAATTTTGATGACAGTTTCATTCTTGCAATAATGGGTGGTCCTGGTAGAGAATAATCAGATACCCAACCTCTGTGAATGTGAAAAATCTTAATAAGTTGGAAAATCTTGGGAAAACTGACCTGAAAAAATTTTAAAAAGATGAAAACAGAAGCAGTAGATAGTATAGAAGCAAGTTCAATGCATAAGGAAATTCCTGCTCAACAAAAACAGGAACAGTGCACAGTGAAAGAGGACACAATACTTCTTTATATTTTAGTCCAGAAATATATTGAGTCTTATCTTTGTAAGAACAATGATTAGGCTGTGCTTACCCACCGCCAAATCTCTCTTCATTCAAAGATGATTATTTATTTAGGTTAACTAGAACTGAACTGACTGAAGGAAAACTAAAGGCATAAACTGTACTCCATATACAACCTGTGCAGCAGGACTTCCACCTACTCATGCTCCCTTCCCATGAGGTGTAATTTTTCAGAGAAGAACTGGAAATGGTCAGGCTAATGTGAATGGGACACACCATCAGTCAAAGGGTGAGGACATTTCCTCACTAGCCCTCCTTTTTTTTTTCTCCATCAAGCCCTGTTTTCAACTAAGATCCTGCCTGAGTTAGGAGAGCCCAGAGAGGCCATTGTAGTTCCAGTCCAGCCAGACTGGTAAGGTCTGGCATGACCAGGCACAACCATACACATACAACATACACCTACTGTATGTACGGCCAGGCCCGGGGCGGGCAAACTCTTATTGAAATCTTTTGGAAAATAGCTCACTAGCCTGTATTCAAAGATTTTACATTGACGTTAGCTCCCAGAAAAGCAAGAAGCAGCATAAATGATGGATTTATAGCCCTGCCTGCAGTGTGCATTTTCTGAAGCACCAGCATCTTTATTTCAACAGCGAATTTGCAGGTTCCTGACGTTATCCTCCAGGGGAATGGGCCCTGGTCACAGAAACAGGGAACCAGACCACTTGCCTGACAGCTTACTCTGTTCCCAGTGTGATTATTACACTGCAAAGGGTCAGCACAGCCCTCCTTGGGTTTTGGTCCCTCATTTGCAAATCGTCAGCAATAATCATAAGGCATCCTTCTTCCCACACTTTCTCCCACTGCCTACTGAGGTAGTAATCTCCGCCAAGCACTCTCTTCCATGTATTTTTAGAAAAACCAGCACAAACGGTCCCTGATCTTGGCCACAGCTGTCTTAATGTAGGTAAAAATATTAGATTTGTAAAGATGCTCCCTCAGGTCTATTCAGATAAACAGTATGAAAGCAACTCCCAGAGGTATTCAAAGTCAGGAATATTCTCTCCTTCTGCTGGATAAATGACTTTTTTTTCAATATGAGTTCAAAATCTCTCATATAGTCTCCCTTTCATTACAGAAATTGTCTTTTCTTTCTGCCTAATTAGAGAATGTTAAGACAAGCACTTTAAGATGGAAGGTATATACCTAATGCTTGTAACAGAGCCAATGGCTATTAGGGTTGGCTGATTAAAGAAGCCATAGTTCTCGATGATAAATGGCTTCAAGTCTGAGATAAGGCAAAGACACTTCCAAAGAAATCTTTCATGTCATGGCAGAGGAAGCAAATTTGTGAGTGGACATTAGGGATTGTTATTGGATGTTCTTTATAACCAATGGTACAGGAAATTCATTAGTTGTTTTTTTTCTGTGCTCAGTAAGTTAAATCAGCTGGATCTGATAGGAAATAGATGCATGGGAGTTTGGCTCAAAATACTAAAACAAAACAAAAAAAGGAAGTATTGTTACTACAGACCATGATGTCACCATATGCTACTTGTGATGACTGTGTGAAAGCAAAAAGAGAAAAACGAATGCAGTGGCCAAACACTGCGGTCGTATTTCATGTAAAGTCATTGCAAATGTGCTTTCTGTTACATTACCTTTGGAAGGAACATATATTTTACATTTAAAAAAATCAGAAATTGGATTTAAGCTGGCCTGTAATTTCAGGTGGAAAGAGGGGACAGTCTAATGATGATGATGACACTGCAAATTGTAAGAAATTAAAAACCCAGTTCCTATCATAAAAAGTAGAAATTCTGAATCTGTGTTGGACTGGATCAGAAATCCTTCAGAGGGATGAAAGAGGAGGGCTAGAAAAGGGCTTAGCTCAGAGATTATTTCTTATGATTTCATGCATCATTCATTTTCTCAAGAGAAACAAGTAAGAAATACAGTCCTTTCTGTGAATAACTATATAAGGAGTTAGCTTCTCCTCTACCTTTCATGCTCATTTATACCTTGATAAAGTGTGTCCAGGTCTGTGTACAAGAGAAAAAAAATGCAAGATCTCTGTTCATGCTAATGGGAGCATTTTATATGTGCTTTGGAAAGGCCCAAACAAAGTGAGGCAAGAGATAACCAGGTTCCTGCCATGAAAACTTCAGTTCAAGTAGCAAAAAGTCATGTAAATATATTTAATTTCAACCATGCAGAATAAAAAGTTACAGAAGTACTATTTATCCTACTGGTCCTGGTGTTGTGCCTTCTACCAGCTGCTGTTGGTGTTTCGGAGTGAGAAGGGCAGGTATAACTGATCTGTTTCTCAGAGCTGCTCTTTCCATAAGAGAAAAAATCCCCTATTCCACCAAATTCATCACCGACTGTAAGCACAGCAGGTTATCAGCTTTCCTTCAAACACCCTCTGAAAGAAAAAATTCAAGGTGCATCTACCATTTGGGAGAGTTTCTCAGATGATGAAAGCATTGTTTATTTGCGTCATTTCAAAATAGGGTGCCCTCCTAGCACTGCCGGTGGGGCAGCGTCTTGCGGGGCATGGGGGCTGCAGGGCCTCTTCTTCAGGGGGTGCTGGGGCCCACGGGTTGAGTAGTCCTTGCCCTGGCCCAGAGCGGAGGGACCTGCTGCCTCCTCCAGTTCCTCATTGGGATCTGAGGACAGGGATGGCAGGGGAAGCCGGGACCCCCATGAACGACCAAGGTGCCTCCAGGGGAGTTCCTCCATTGCCTGGCCTGCAGGGCTGCTGCAGGGGGGCTGGGCCAGGAGCAGGAGTCCCCCCCGGAGAAGCAGCAGGGCAGGGGCCCTTGATGGGGCAGCAGAAGATGGAGATGAAGAGGCCCTCTGTAGCCACTGTCTTCCACCACCGAGCCCCAGAGCACACCCACAGCACACCCACAGCTCCTGTCACTGCCAGGGCAGAGAGGGCTCAGGGTTCTCCGGGTGCTCCCAGAAAAGGGCCACCCAGACCCCCTGTCAGGTCACTCTGGCCGTGGCACAAGGCTCTGGCAGAGCTTTCGGAGAGGGCTGTTTAACTTTGAAAGGTCTCACTGACTGAACTATTTCCAGCCCCACAGTAACTCTTTCCAGAAAGTGACATATGACTCAATATATAAAAGATCACTTTTTTTTATCCCTTCCCCCCAAAAAAAAACCCACCGCATGTCAGCTGACATGAAAATGAAAGAACTTAAAATGATTGTTTCAGGCTGAAGCTTTCTATTTGCACTTGGCAATTTAAATGGAGACTTGGTGGAAGGAAAGCTTTGGCATGACCAGCGAAAAGGTGCTAATATCAACACCTCCCCATTGCTCGGTAGGGTGCTGGTAGAGACACTGTCTCCCAATGTGAAAGAAAGCATCTGCAAAAGCATTACTTCTTAACAGTGCATTTTGCACCCACTTCCTCTTCAGAACTTGCACCTGCTATACACGTGTCTGCCCTAAAGTCAGCTGTCATGCTTCAGGAGTATGTGCCTAGTGCCATCATCCATCATTAGCCCTGTGATGGGACAGAGAAGTTATTTCTATTCCTTTTCTATTCCTACATATGCACCTGGCTGGTATTTATTTAAAAAAAAAAAAAAAAGTAAACTTAAAAGACTGTATGATAGTATAGACCAGAAGGGACTTTTGGAGGTCCAACTGCCCACTGAAATTAGCGTCTACTTAGATAAGGTTGTTCAGAGCTTTGTCCAGGTAAGTTCTGAATGTCTTCATATGGTGCATTGGGTGAAACAAAGAAAAAATGAGTATTTGCAGGTAGAAAAGAAGGCAGCAGTAGAAAATAAATATTTTGCTTGATTCATAGTCAGATAGTGCATCTGTGGTAGTATATACTTTGACCAGATCCACAGATAATTTTTTTTGGCTGTAAATGAAAACATTTAAGTATGCAGTCAGCTTCTGATATGCACTAATTGTCTAAACTGGCATGCTATTTACCTCAGTATGTCCACATCCTTTATAACCAACTCTCTTTTATCATCTTTGCTGTGTTTGAGGCTGGTGTTTAGCTGGCATTTTCATGAAGGGAAAAAAAAAGCAATGCCCACCTGGAGTATCTCCTTCAAGTAGCTCATTGTTATAAGAGGCAGTGGGTCACAAGCCCTGGTCAAGACTTTCACTGGTAAAAATGGGATGTATCTTGAAGAATTTCAGTCTTGTTTCCCTGGAAAGCTGCCAAGAGAAATGCAGCCACAATGTGTCCCAAACAAATGAAAGCTAAGTATTTTCTGCAAAATTCCACTGATTTATGAATACATTAGTGAATTTTTAATGTTGTTAAAGATTCCAGATAAGAGAAGTCATTCAATAAATCAGAATAACAAAATGTTTCAAATGGGAACATTTTGGCTCAGAAATGGCTTTGCTTTTGATGAGATTAAGGAGCTTAAATTTTTGTCTTTCACTTCAGCTGACACTACATTTTATTCATCAAAACCAAAATACATTCCATTTGGACGATGTCTAAGCAGTAATATTTAAAAACAGCACAATACTTCTTTATAAGAACTCCTATAATAAAATACATTATTGATGTCCTTCAGTATTACACATCTACTAACATAAGTAGCTGCAAGAATTAATTTTCTAGGTTGTTGTCATCATTGTTGAGCTGATTCTGTCTTTGAGAAAATTATCTCTTTCTCTAGGTAATCATCTAATGATGATTGCTAGGTGGATCTAGCACACCGTGGTAAGACACATTGTTCGGACAACACCATCCTTTCCGTGACAATTAGAAATAGACCAAAGCACCAAGCAGGCATCCCAACATCATCAAGCTCTATGAAAATTGATTTCTGTATCTGCAGTTTGTTCTTACTTCTAGTGACAAGTGAGGGATGTCCTGTGTGTTCAACCTGTTACCGGGTGTTGCTCAACTAGAATGAAATGCTTGCCTAAGCAGAAAGCATAAACAATAAAAATCCATCCTTCTGGAGTGCACTTACTCCTCAAATAAAATTATATGGGATATAGGTGGCACATGGGCCTTGGACCAGCGATGGACTCTATTTCTAAAGTATCTGGAAAGGGACAGAGTTTTCTGAGGAAAAATCTCCATGACTACTTTTTTTTTTTCAGTTGTTATTTTAATGCTGTTTTGTTCCCTGCTGCTTTCACCAAGGAAACAAGACCTATATAACCACATTGCCTTTTTGCTTGCCTGGCATCCTCTCCCTCCCCACTGGCGGCTTGGAACCCATTAGACAATTTCTATCAAACCGTCAGGCATTTTAGAGTTACCACACGTAAACTACCACAAGTTTCCAGAAAGTCAGTGACTGGATTTTCTTAGTTTGTGCTTGCTTGCTCACTCCTCTCTCTGCCTCTTTCTCATTTTTTTGCACACTCAATTAGTAGAACAGCCAGTCAACATGCTTAATAGGACAAGTCAGCAAATGCAGATACCTGTAAATTAAGCGTGAGCCTTCCTGTCAATTTGGCAAGCAAACAGGCAGGAGAGTCCTAGCTGGGTGTAATGAGATTTACATAAGGAAAGGGCACAGTAAGACCACTCTGCAGTGAAGAGCAGCTCCAGTGGTTCAGAAAGAACAAGCAAAGATCGAACAAGAAAATTTTCACATTAAACTACTGCATCTCCTACAGGAATTGGCTGCACTGTAATATGTATTCAGAAAACAGGTTCTTGTTATTGTGTGGGGATTTGGGGTACTTCTACAGGATCTGCTGTAATAACAGTAGTGATCTGTGACAGCAGAGTTATGTTATGGCCCTCAGGATGGATCCTACTTTCTGTCCCTCTCTGAGCATGCTGACCTACGGGCTGCTCCCAAATTGCAGCTGGGGCAAAGGTTTCCAGTGCTGGGTTGCTGCCAGCCACTGTCCCCATACGTTTAATAACCATGAGACAAAGAGAAGCCGAGAATGAGTCAGAGCAGCAGCAGTGCTGTCATCAGTAAACAGTTGAAGAGCATTCTGGTGATGGTGTATTTTTTGCTCTGCATTCTCAACTGTAAAGAACAAGCAATGAAATGCTTGCTTGTGGGTTTTCACTCCTCATGGTCCTTCATTAAAAGATCCTCCCCCTTTCCCCCCATTTTTTCCATCCTCAATGGAGGGTTTGTTATTTTTAGGAAAGAAGCCGGGTAAACTCCAAGCAGATCCTCCTGTTCTTGCTCTGGAGTTGACCATAAAGGTGTCCTCTTCCTGCCTGTGAACTGAACAGCCTTAATATTCCAAAGCAGAAGTAGAGCGAAACTAAGCTAAGCTAAACTCTGATTTCTTCATGAGCCTGGTGAACAAGCACATGACTTCTTTGCAGAAAAAAATTACATATGTGATCAGCTTGTATTTTTGTGATGAAGGTAACCAATCTTCTTCATATCAGCTGTATCAAAAAAGACAGCGGATCTCACTGTTTCAGCTGAATTTTCCATTGTGCACCAACAAACCCATACTGTTAATGAATACCGACTGTATAAACCCTACAAGAATGAATATGCTGCATAATTTTCCTTGTAGCTTGATTAAAACTGCTAAAAATATTTCTATACCTTACCTGCCCTAAAGCATTTTGCAGAATTACTTCCTTTCTTTCCTTTTCATCTATACATTTTTACTGTGCTTTGCACCTTTGACAACTCAGTTCCCCACACATCCAAGATGTAACGTTTTATAGATCTTTTTCAGCAGGTGATGGTTTTGGTATTTCATTTCACTCATAACTGCACTAAAGACACAAACATATAGGGACTTAGAGCCCTCCAAATATCCACCTGGAGGAGCTGAAAGTTGGCAGGTTAGCTACCTACACAAAGAGTTGGGCGTTGTTTGTGCCCTACATACCGGTATGCCCCCATGTATTTCTTACATCGCATGAAAACTGTATAAAGAGTAGGATGGACAGGCTATAATGAGCCAAGGAAATCTAGCCCACAAGAACAGGAAAGCTCCAACATGTTTCAAAGACAGGTGGAAATTCTGATCCTACAGTATTCAGTAACTCTAAAAATATCCTTCACTCAGTACAACAGCAGAGCTTCCTTTCTCTCAGATTAAAGAAAGGGTTTTAAGTTG
>VYZW01049405.1:674-47513 GCA_013401315.1 Balaeniceps rex
GAGGTTGAAATGTACATTTAACAGCGTTTTCTGTCTTAATTTGCAAAGGCTGATAAGATCATTTCGGTGTGAATGGCTTTCAAACAGGCAACAAAATGAAAACAAAAGTCAGGTTTACCAGAGATTTATGATTTCAGAAGTAATTATAAGGAGCGGTACTAAGACAGAGCACCTAAAACAATGCAAATGAATTATCTCAACAGATATGCATAACAAATCCTGTCACAAGTAATTAAGGTCACCAAACATCTTATATTGAAAAATCTCACACAGAGTAAAAAATAGGAAGGTTCTTTAGTCATTAATGCAATTTTAAACCTGAAAGATCTTATAAAAATAAACCCAACAGGAGAGGAGGACAGAAAGAATAGGAATGAGTTACCCATAGGGCACAAAATTTGCAACATGGAGTTTGAAATCTTTGGTTTGGGGTCACTTTCATGACTGTCAGGGTGTACCTTTTTTACTTCTAACATAGCAGCAAACTCTTTCCAAGAACTGAAAATTCAAATATTATTAGTGTCTTTAAAAAGACACCACACTTGTGGGTGAAAATTCAGAGTAAAAAAAATCTGAAAACAGTGATCAGCATTGGTAATCATGTTTGTCTACTGTCTGGACTGCCTTTTGCTCTCCTGGAGTTGGTCCATAGTAGCGCCATGAGCTGTAGTATCCCTCTCCCCTGTTGCTCCTCCATGAAACATGCCTGGAGATGTGGAAGCTCCTTTCTGCAATTCAGGTCAGGGCTGCATGTTGGCTAAGAGCTTGTGTTTCGGAAGGGGCAGCTGCCAGCATTGCTGAGTCAAGTTCCCAGCACCATGAGATTCAGAGTCATCTTGGGCAAGCATGTGGCAGCAAGTCCCCTCTGAGCCTTGGTTTTTTTCTTCTGTAGATTGAAAGTCATGCTATTTGCCATCTGCTGCATGTAGGGTGTATACTCAAGTAGTGCACCATGTAGGTGCCAAATATCTTCACTCAGTTGCTGTGCTATAAATATTAACAGGCCAGAATACTTGACTCAGTGACCTAATATAGGCATTAACTCAACAGGTTCGCTACTGATAGCATTAAAATGTGCAGTCCTTTAAAAGCTTGACCTTTTAATCACATGCCGTTTTGCAGATTAAACAATAACCTTTTGATGGGTAGAACAGTCTTGGGATGATCTAGGTTTTAAAATTCCAAGTGGCATCTTCAGTGGCCGCTTTTCTTTTCATTCAGCTTAGCAAATCCTCACCTGCAGTAGCTGACAAAGAAATCCTTTTGCCAAATGAAAGGATGCTCTCACTTTGTGTGCCAAAGTGGCCAGAAGCTCTGCAGGAAAAAGCAGCCTGAGAACTGTGAGATACTTGGATTTATCAGTGGAGTATCACTGGACAGCTGTAAAAAGCCTCACCTGAGCTGACAAGTTGGAAAAGGAAGTAGAAGGTTGTAAAAGGGCGTTATGGTAGGCTGTGTTGTGCTTAATGATGTTATATGTTTGAATTTGGGAAGGTCACAATCTGATATGGACTTTTAGTGATATTTACTAGGTTTGCTGCTACTAAATCCCCATCAACACATCTGAGTTGCATCTGGTCCCATCAAACATGCTGCAGCTCTCAAAATTCAACTAAATAGCGAAATTTCCCAGGCATGATCTGAAGATTTCTTGGCAAATATTTATACTTTGAGCTAAAAGGGACACTATTTTCAAAAGACCTCATCATCTGCTAGCTTCCACTGCTCAGATAAGAGTTGCAAAAAAAGGGGGCTCTTACTATCATAGCCAGTTTGCTTACCCATGAACAGGGAAGTGGAGCCTTTTTTTTGCAGCCAACTCCATATTCTATATGTAGAAATAAGAGCAAAGAAAAATGTGGCAAAATGAGGTTTTTCTACTGGAATAGTGCAGTTTCATTCAGCAAAGCAGAAATTTCATGGGCACATTCACACTTTCATGCCATTTTCAATGGAAAGGGGTGGAAGCAAATAGCTTGCTCACATCATTTAAGTAATGCCGAGTTGCTTGTCTCAATGAGTTAAAACATTTAATTTTCATGCTATTTCATTTCATTCCATTGAGACTTTTGTACTGTAACATTCATTTTGTGCTAAAATGCTCTTTATTTTCTTTTCTACTGCTTCAATGTTGATTTAAAACATCCACTTCTCTTTTTAAACAAAAAAATTCAGCATTATCAGAACACAGCCTTTTGGTATTTCCCAATTTTTAAGTCTCACAAGAAATCTCAACTCTTGTGCTATTTTACAATACAAATGCATTCAAAATGTCAGAAGATCCCACTGAGCAGAAGTGTTTTCTTCCCAGTTCTAGTGGATAAATTGCTTTTGGACTGTTACAAGTACTGACAGGATCTATTATTACTTCTGCTGGGTGGTATTTCTTCATTATGTCTTCAGTCTGAGTTCTGTCTGGAATATGTTTAAGTAGTCATCGTATTGGTCTTGTATCACAGGCTTTTTCTTCATGTTTAAAGAAAAGAGGTATGCATTATTCAGTGTTTCAGTGATCCTGACTTCACGCCATATCTAACGGAGGTGGCCAATGACTTGCCAAAAAGGCATTTTATGCAAGTCCTATTCAGGTTATCCTAGCATAGCACTCATTGCTGTTTGTATTTTTGTTGGTTGGTTGTTGTTTGGGGTGTTTTTCCTCTGGTGGCATATTGTTATTTCTAATCACAAACCAAGCTGCTATTTCCATTAATCAGCCAGCTGGGCTTTCTGTTTCTTATTTCGAAGGTTAGTCCCTTTCCTTGGAAAGGGCTTGTTTTTGTCATTCATCTAAATGATTCCTTAAGATACCTGGGGTAGATATGGCAAATGGGCTAGTTCAAAGCAAGTTTAGGCAGCATGGCCAAAAGCTATGGAGTTCAGGCTAACATACAGGACATCTGGATGTGTGCACTTTTGGGATGTGTGCACTCTTTGAGTGTGTTCTGCAGCCTACAGTCAGCTCAAAGCCTTCAGAGACATGTTATTATCAGCAACACAAGTAGCTTCTGTACAGTGAGCTTGATAAGACTTATCCACAAAGTAACAGGTCATTTTAATATCAGGATCAACTATTGAGATGGTGATTGTGATTTTGTTTCTGGTCTGTAATTTATCCTACACTGTATTGTTTGGAGTGGCATATGGCCTTCATTTGCAGGTGATGTTTGCCCCGTCCCTGAGGACATGACTCTTAATTCCAGTTTCCTTCTACTGCAAACCTCCTGCCTTTGAATCACACCTTTGTCTTGGATAAACCTAATCAAATGTCTTTAGTTTCTCACTATGAGGCAGGTGTTCTACATCCTGACCAGTACTAGTAACTCTTTTGCACTCTCTCAGATCAAAGATAACCAGAAAAACACTGTGACAGAGTGGAGATGCAGTGCTTTACATGATGCAGCTGTGCAGAAGCAGCTGTAGTAGGCAGATGTGCACTAAGTCTGATTTGGTAGGTTGTAAGGACTGGCATGACCAAGGCTAGAGCCATAAAAATAAAATTCATTGGGACTGCTCATGCACGACTTCTTGAGGGTGAGAACTATGTATTAAAAGCTTCAGAACAGCTTGGTGTTAGTATTGCATTTTCAAGTTTAGTCTTCATGCAGTATTTCTGACTGAAGATTTCTGGTTTGATTTGGGCTTGTGGTAAACAAGAACATAGCCTTCCCCGCCCTACGCCAGTGGTTGCTGAGAAGCAAATCTGCATGAGGTGTGCTACAAGTGTACTTTCTACCCGTACTTTTACAATCTTTGTAATCCATAAACACATTTTGACTTTTGGTGAGGTACGTTTTGACAGTACTACAATTATCGAGAAAGGATGGATCTGCCCTCCTATATGATTGCCAGAATGGGAAGAAACATTACAGGTTTGTTTTCTCTAAAACTTACTCAGAGCAGTACAACAAACCGGGCTTTTAATGAAATGTCTAGCTAAATGTCCAAGCTTCTTTAGGTAGCCTGTATTCCTGTTGGGAACTCATCCCTAAGCCTGCATTGTTGAATGGTAGGACACAGAAGAGGGAAGAAGAGCGGCTAGGAATGTAACTGTTATCCCTGCATAACAGGGAATTTGCTACCCCTCTCTCTGCTGTCAAAAACCAAGTGCCAGGGATGTTATGCTCCATGGTTATTGGGAAATTGTTTTCCCATTTATTTAATGCCCTAAGAGCTCTTAGGGCTGTATCAGCCCTCTGCATTAAAGAGGAAGACTAAAGAAATATATGGTGTTTTCCTTGACTTGTCTCCCGTGCTAACCAAATAAGCAAATAAGAGGGCATAGCTTGTATAAAGTCCAGGGTACATCATGTCTCTTACTCCTGAGGTTCTGTGTAGGAGCAAACCAAGTGTAAAAAAAAAAAATCCGGAATGATAAAATAAGCATTTCTAATGGTGGTTTTAAGGGATCATTTGCTGTCACAATGACACTCCACCAGCGGGTCTGAGAAAGGTGAAGGATTCCTTGGCCATGCTAGTCCAGATCTTTCATGGTACATTTTCCATTGCAGATGGTCATGTCAGAGCTGGGGGCAGTGAGGACAAAGAAAAAACATGTGCTACCCCCAAATTATAATTTCCAAGGCTGCAAAACTGAGAAATAAAATCAAAGGCATGACTGTCATTTGGTGACACTGAAAATGTTTTGCTAAGTGTTCCAGTAAAGATGATACAGTAATGGTGTCACATTGTGCATTTATATGTCACAATGCTTTTTACAGTAGCTATAGACAGATGCACTCCTTGATAATCCTGCAATTTTATCATCGGGGAGTGATAAACTCTCAGATATGAAAGCTGATGTCAGCGTCTTCTGCCACTTTGATCTGCATGAGCTGATGCCTTGAAAATTAATGAGAATGCTACATGTGAAATCAAAATCAATCTATTGTGGATTTTTTCCTCTCTCTGCCTTTCCAGGAGAGCTGGCAGCGGGAGGGGGTAGGTGGGAGACATGCGTTATCAAATCTGAAGCATGGCAGAGTATAAAGGCTGTAATCTCATCTCAGGATTCTTATGGCTTTAATAAACTCTTCATGCTTCATTCTTGCAGTTTACTGCATCATAGGGACCCCTCTGCAAAATTGCAGCCATAAATTTTCCCTTCTGCCGGACAGATTTTACTCCCTTGTTTTGGTATATGTCATCCTGCTTTCAAGAGTTGAGACATGACAAAACTGATTAAATATTTGTATCACCTTTTCAAAATATATAGAGAACTACAATTTCTTAGATGGAGGGGAAAAAAGGCAAAAGCGTTGTTGAGTACAGTTCATGGGTACTTCTTGGTGCTTACAAACACATAAAGAAAAGTAAAATTCAACTCCTGTCACCTCTTGGGATGAAAATTCCTTGTCGCTTGATCTAAGATGGGCAAAATATCTTTATTACCACTGGCATTTGGCAAAAGGTATTAGTCAATCATCCAAAAAAGCATTACTGTCCTGCCATCTGCTCCCACATCTGCTTAAGTCCTGATGGCCCCCAAGAAACTGTCTGCCGTTAGCAGCGATCCCTAAAAATAAAGTCCTTTTACTATGGGTAAGTGAGCTAAGTAGACCATGTTGTCCCTTAAGATGGTTGTCTGGCTACGATTGCACATTAATTATGTTTGGGTCTGGCAGCTGTAAATGGCAGTAATTGTTTGCCGGCTTCTGCTGGAGGAATTTGTGGGGTGGAGCCTATTACAGTCCCATCATATTTTCATCTCTATTCTTTGTCTCCAAGGCCCAGGCATGGCCTCAGCTCACCCTGCTGCTAGCAAAGCTTTCTCCTGTGCTGTGAGTGCTGCTCGCTGGGGCCAGTTTATGTGACACAAGGTTGGTGGTAGCAATTGCTGTTGAAATGGGCACAGAGATGGAGCTACCTGCCAGGTGAGACACCTTTGTGTCCCTGCTGCTGCCACCCAGGCTAAGCCAGTGATCTCACCACTGCCTGTAGGGCCCATTCCCAGAAGGAGGCAAACACCGAGGGCTGCGGTTTCATCAGCCAGGAGTGCCAGAGCAGGGATGGTTTCTATGTTCTGCAAGGATGGGATATCCGTGCTGGGGAGACAACTGTTTTCCAGCAGGGAAGGTATCCCTGGAGCTGCCAAGGGAGGAAAACTGCAGAATGCAATTAGAGTCAATACAGCTGGCAAATATATCTATGCACATGACAGCAGTTTGGTACACACAAATGAGCTAGCATCAAATTAACAGTTGGAACTGGAAGCAGGCATCTCTGGGCACTCTGTGTGCACACTTAGGTCATGGTCTACACTACATGGAAACTGTACTTACAGCTAGAAGTAAAGTTTTACGTGTTTGGTCTTCATTGCAAACTGCTTTAGGCAAAGTGTTTTTTCACCATTACTGTATCAACATTTCAGCATTGAAATGGGGTAACAGTGTGGCATTAGTAAAACCTTTGCTTTATAACATTTTGACCACTAGGAAACAAACTAATCAGAACATAGCCTTTGGGGGTTTGAGATGATCAGAGAAGTTTTTAAATAGACAAAGACATTAAGAGATTCATCTTCATCTTCCTAAAATTCTCAAACAAGCTGTAGAAAAGGTAGGATGTTTCCATTACAAAAAGCTGCTTAGTACTAAAACTTAAGAGTTAGAAGCATTCTCCTTGCTTTTCTTTTGTTTCAGGGACTTGTGTTCAAATTAATCATGACATAATATATCAAAGGCTCTTTTACTGATAATGAAAAATATATTCAAATAACCTTGGTGTCTTGGTATAAATGTCACTAAGTTTGAAAATGCAAGTCTGGAGTATCAAAACTCAAAGGTCTTCAAATTAAGAACCAATTTTAAATTTGCAGCTATCATGCTGGTTTCAGCAGGGAGCAAGTCTAAAAGGATGCAGTACATGAATTGAAAAAGCAGTTAAAATTTATGTGTCTGCATTACCTTTGCCAAAAGAATCTTTTCCTTTTTTTTTTTTTTTTAAATGGCTCATATTAAGTCTGTAGATTCCTAAGGAAGGGAAGAAAAGATACTAAACCTTAAATATGAAGACAAGGATGAGACATAAACATTTCATAGTTAAGGAGGATTGTAAGATGGATGGGAAGGAAGATGGATAGACAATTACAGGGAGTTTCTTCTGGCCTTATTTCCTGTTGTCCTACAAGACTGAGAACTCATTCTGATCATCCACATCCATGGTGGGACCCAGTGGTGTGTGGCAGTGGAGGTGCTCCTGTAAATTCCTGACTGGGTCCAGTTGTATTTGTGCATGGACATGACTTGAGGATTGCTGTCTTCTCTACTGTAAATGAAGACCAGTGATTAAGCCCTTCTGTTTTAGCTAGGTTTAACCCACATTGGAATAGGCAGCTCAGCAGCTAGCTTTATATATTCATACGTATTCACAGTGTTCCTAGAACCTCTGTACTTCCATAAAGAAAAGTGAATATTTCAACTGAGTTCATATCTTTTTAATGACTTCCCCAGTTCATTATTTTCTTGCCATTAGCCTGTGGAAGAGTTTGAGGCATACAATTTTCTATGATTACCTTGCTCAGCTCTTAACACATATACACACAGGGAGCACTTCTGCAGTGTGTTGCACCTCTGGTCTCTAGGACTCGCTGCTTCTTGTAATCCAGAGTGCTGAACATGGAACATAAAACTCTCCCAGGGCACGTGTGCTAGCTGTAATAAAGGCCCTGAGATGTATATGCTGAAAAGACTTTGAGGACCTTTACAGTGTCTTACTGATGTTTTGCCTAACAGGTTGTAGCAAAAAAGGTGATTGAAATATGGAACACCAGATTTTCATTCTCAGTGGGTAGGAAAAAAAAACAAATGAGGCTTTCCAAAATAGTGATGGGATTTAGGAAGACTGGTTTCTTAGGAATTCATAGAGCTAGCCAGGAAATTGATATCCAAAAGATATTTCAGCAGAAAATATGATTCCTGCTAGATTGTTAAAGGTATTTTATTTACAGTGGAAAAGCTAAAAAGTCCATTTCAAGTCACATTCAATATTTGAAATTGTAGGGATCGATAGAGTTTCATTCCAAGCTAATTCAGTAAGAGGTTAAGGCGTGCATTCTTCTGGTAACCTGTATTTCCAGCCCTTTCCATCTCATCTGCACAGGGTCTCTTGAAGTACTGGTATTTCCAGAGAGACATTATGCTAAAATACATGTAACCAAACTGTACAGCACAGCCTGCCACCAACATAGCCGTAGTGCTTTAGGGAAGATGTAGTTCATAGTAGGAGCTTGGGCCACAAGCAGGGCAAAGAACTACAAATTCCACAAGCCACCTTGGGTGTCTCAAAGGAAGAAGCAGCCACTGTAGTGGTTTTTTGCCAATTTTAGCCAGACAAGGACTATGCTCATTAACCTACACATCACATTGCAAGGTCTATTTGCTCAAGACTTTCCTTGAAGGAGAGAGGTTATATGTTGAGCTGATTTGACAATAAAAACATCAATGTCCTTTCTGCATTCCTTTATGAACTCATAATGTTTAAAATTTAAATAAATTTGTTCAGAGACCATCATGGGTATACATCCATCAGAGAGGAAAATAAAATATCACACTATTTCTGATTCACCAGCAGCTGTACAGAGCATCAGAGGCTGCTGTTCTATGTCAAATGTGCTACTTAATCAGGTGGAACAGGGGAAACAAAAGTTTTCACAGCCACATCCTCCTTCCATTGTCCTGCTGTGTTGGTTGCTGCATTTTCAAGGCACTGGATTCCTAGCCAAAACAAGCCTGAGCATTAGAAATTTTCAAAGACATCCAGGACAGCTCATCGCCCAGCTCCCACACCAGACCCTACCCATTACAGGATCCATATGTGAGTCTACCCAGCCAGATAAGATGTTGTTTCTTGTAGGTTTATTCAGTCCCTGTAGTTGTACATACTGGAAGGTGGAGCAGAAGCAGGGCAGGGTGCCAGAACAAGTTTCTGTTGGGGCCAAGGGAGAAATGGATGGACATCTGCTAAGCAAGAGGATGTCCAGGGGAACATGTTGGCCCAGTTACTCCCCAGTACTTTGATCAGACCTGTTTTAGTGAGATTTGTGACCCATGCTGTGTCCTAGAGCCTCAGAGGATTCAGTCGGCGTAAAGCAATTTCTTGTTCACAGGAAACATTGCACTGCTGTTGCAACCTGTGTGTGCTCTTGAGCTGGATATCTCAAGAGCCAAAGGCAGGCTACAGGTTTGGTAGCAGTGTTTGGACTGTCCTCTTTCATCATGACAATTATCCCTGTCACTTGGCATTTGCTAGTTTTCTGCCCGTTATACCTGCTCAGCTACTTAATCTGTTCACATAACAAAGCTACAAGAAACAGGTTAAACTACATATTAATGTTTCAGTGCAACACTGCAATTTGATAACAATAAACAGAAGCTTTTATGAGGCTGTAAATGTCTCTTCCATTTATAAATATTGTACTATAACTGCAGGCTCTGGGGTTATCAGGCAGTCAAACCTTTCATCAAAGCCAAATAGTTCCTAAAGTACCACTCTTAAAAATATTTTGCAGGCATTAATGTTTCATTAGTTCTCTCAAACGAGTCTCCTTGGGAATCTGTATAGCAAGTAAAATCTAGCTCTAACCCATGGAAAAATTAACTGCTTTTTTAATTCATTTCTTCAGAATTTACTCCACATGGCTTCCGGTGGTACATAGCTGTTATTCCAAATGTACTCAATTTTAAAGGGTAGCAGTAAAATTAATAACATATGTACAAATGCACATTGTACAAATGCACACTCACCCTCCAGCCAGCTTTCTTTCTGCATGCCCATCTAGCTATCCATCTATCCCTTGCTTTTTCATGGAGAGGGGCTGTGTCTACCCCAAGTATGCGCGTACTCAGCAGAGCATATTTGCAAAGCCTGCTGAAGCTCTGAGTATGCTTATACTACCATGCAGCACCCTGCAGGGATAGAGGTCCATTTCATCTTGAAAAGTGTGTCATTCAGCTAGTGCAAAACAGAAAATCTGTCTATGCAGGATATAGCTCTGCTGCTGCTAGTTCCAGATTGGTCTCGTTTTGCCCAAACCAGGGAATCTACATTGCGTGGGGTCAGCATGTACACAGGCAGGAGGGTCTGTATGTGCATGTCTCCAAACCTGGTGCTTCCTGTCTCTGCTTAGCCAAGAAAAATTTCCAGAAACTACACTGAAGTTGTACCTATGGCGCAACAACTAAAAAAGCACTGTCCAGTTTGATTGTTTCACAGTTTTTTCAGGTCAGCAGGGACCACTGTGATTGCCATAAATACACTAATTACCTATCTAACTTACAACTCAAAACAAATTGTGCCAGCAGCACACACAGCCTGTGTATTCAGCATTCCTTTTTTTTTACCTCTAGCCTTGTAAAATATATATCCTCAGTACCTGCTCAGTGTTTAAATGTGAGTAATTGGCAACCTGTTGTTACTGCACAATGACATGGGGCTTTGAAATCGGTGTGAAAGAAACTGATTTTGGCGTCTGTAGTGGCTTTGTTTTTTCCAGTTCATATATGGTTTTCCAAGCAGTGCTTAATTTTGTGTAGCTTATCCAGCAGGCATTCAATATAAAGTACAGCCAGAGTGCAAGTGGGTAAGATTGAACCTGCATCTTCTATTTCACAAGTGACTGACAGTTTATCCTCTCTGGGCAGGCTTTTTTGGGACAGTCGAGGCCTGAACTGATCAGTAGATGTGCTTTGTGAGCATTTGTGGTCTTATAAGGCCTCTTAGAAGTAGAAACAAAAAGCAATGCCTGCATGCTGCCTTTGTTGAGATGTTGGGTGTTCGGGTGGCAGGCGCTGGAGGGAGGAGAGAGGTAGGAGAAGGCAGGAATGCATCAGGGAGCTGAGTCTCTGGGTGCCTGGGGGCCTGCAGGTGTGGAAGTGGGCATGAGCATGTGAAGTCCCATGGTTACACTGCTGTTCACACTGTTGGTTTGCACAGGGTTGTAGTTCAAAGTACAGTGATCTGAGCTGTTCCTTGCTTGGTCATGTCCAACTCAGTGTGATCTTGGCTCTCCCACTTCAGAGAGCTTTGGATTTTGGACTGAAATGAACTGTTAGCATTGGGAAGAAGTGTGAGTCTATTGACAGTGAGCTTGAACATGGTTATGTCTGATGTCAGCATATCCGTAGATTTCTGCAAAATGCTGACATTCATCTCATTCATCTCACATTTCTCTGTTATTGTACCAATTGCAAGTGTGTTTACTGGTAGTTACCCAAGAGCATTAGTGAACAGTAAGTCAGCAACAAAACGGTCACATATCTGATGGGTTACCCAGGAACCTGTTTGGACTGATTAGTCTACATTATCTGTTCCTGTGGTCTGGAAGAAACTGTCCAGCCTTTGCTGGAAAAAAAAATTGAAATAATAGAATTGGTAGAGTGAAAAATAGCAATGGGGATTGTATGGGGCAAGTGAGATTGTGTGGTGCCATTGCTTGATTTGCACTACCTCTTTAGCATAGTCAACACAAGATTATGCACCCAGGAATGCACACTATAGTTCCCACTGACTAGAAGGTGTTGAGTATCTCAGAAAATGGTGTCTCAGGAAAGATGTTGAGCATCGCAAGAGAAGTAGTCAACAGAATGTGAGTTGACAACTTCTGCAAAAACCTCCCTGTGCCAATCATTATAATAGGCCCACAGGGATGCTTTACTGATCCACATGCTGAAAGCATTTGTCCTGTGATAACACATGGTCATTTGCAGTGAGTACAGAGGCCCAATTTGTGAATTCACTCCCCAAGCTTTCCTTCTTTCTTTCTTTCTCTCATACTTTATAAAATTGCTTTCTGTGGCAGTGACAAGGCAACATGTAAATACCTTGCAGAAGAGTTACTCATCATTAATGCAGACAGTTTGAAGGCATAAGCAAACAGCATTTGGCAGGAAAAGCTTTTTAATGAGAATGGCATTAAGGAATCCAATTTAAAAACTGTGAAGGGACTCTTTGCACATGCCTCCGGCTTCTCAGCCTTCCAGTTCTTTTTCTGTCCACTAAAGATTAAAAAAAAAAAAAAAGGCAATTTGGGGTTCACTTTCGCAAATTCTGGGCTTCATTGATTTCACATGACGTCTTTGCCACTCAGCTTCTCACAAACAGGAACCGCGAAAAGACTTTAGATTTAGCTGGAAGTGCAGCAGGGATTTTTGATACTAGAAACCTCTAGAAAAAAGGCATCATGAAAATAATTGGCTGGAAAATGTAGCTGGCCAAAATGAGCCTATCAATAAAAAGGAAATGTTTAACAGGGAAGGAACAACTAACCTCAAGCTGGGCTGAATGATCCATCTCTTCCTGTGACGTGTCTCTAAAGCAACTGCTAGTGCTCAGTCAGGAATTACGGGGTCGATGCAGAGATTATTTGGTATTGATCTTCGGCCTGGCTTTATGCAGAGCTTAAGTCTGTAAAATTACAATGGTCCTTGCAAATTTATTAAAATGGCTTAAAATTTATTAATCACTTTGGAAATGCAGGTCATGGACTCTGAACTAGAATAATAAAGCTTTAAGCCACTACCAATTATCTGAGGAGTTTGTACAACGGTGTGGTTCGATTACCCTGTCTGCAGGTTTCCCAGCCAAACTGCGGCGAGGCCACACTTGCCATCTGTCCTTTCCTAAGTAAATGGGGCTGCCAGCACTCCCCAAATTAACACCATATCCCACCATCAACAATTAATTCTCATTAGTGAGGTATGTCTGTAAGTTATTATTACAAGGATATTCAAATAAAATATTAATATCAGACTCAAAATACGCCAGACATGAAAAATGGGAGACATTAGAAAAAGCTACGAGCATGCATCACTGTTCAGGGGAGAGGCGGGGGGATGCTTTCTTATCTACACAGAAATAATGGCTGTGCTGTCGTATCCCATTGCTCCTGATAAAGGAAGAGGTCATTGTTGTACATATTTTCTGACAGAATGAGGTCATTGACGTTATCCCTGATTAGTTGGATAATGGCCATGACAGATTCTTCCTTGTCTTACCTTAGAAATGACAGTCTAGTTTCCTATCCTGGCTGACCTTTTTTTCTTAAAGGGAACTATACTTGCAAAACAGCAGCAGAAGCTAAGGTCTGTGGAGGCTGGGTTTTTTCCTCTCTCCTTGTGAAGGGGTAGTGGGAAGAAAAGGAGAAGCTTTAGTGGGTACTGCAGCAATAAGCACCCCTGTTTATCTTGCAGTGCATGTGAAGGATATGGTCTCTGCAGCAGCAGAGCTGGTGGAAGGAATTCCTCCACCTGAGCTGTGGCAGACTGTTGCCCCTCAGATGAGGCAGGAGAGCTCCTTGCAAGGTTATTCTATAAAGAGGATCATAGAAACAGTCTGAGTTAAGAGCAATGCCTTCTGGATGGAGGAGTGGGGGTTGGCAGCAAGGGGAGGGCACTTATACCATCAGCTCTGCCATCAGAAGTGGATCTGCCCCCTCTACCCTGCAGGGTCTCACAGGCTCATGGTGGCTGGAGATGCTGTTCTTCCCACCTCTGCCAGAGACAATGTCCTTGTAGCAAGGATTGCCACTTGTCATCATCCCACGGGAAGCAGGAGGGTGGTGGCACAACCCTGGGAGGGGAGCAGGCTGTGACAACTCACAGGACTGTGGTGAGGAACACCCCAGCTCATCTGCCAAAACACTCAGCTTGTTAAACTGGGTCTCATACAGCTGGGGCAGATCCCTGCTGAAGAGACCCTGAACAGCAAAGGGCTATTCTTTAAAGGAAAGATTTAACTGGTTTGCCTGTGTGAGAGATTTCTTAAGTTTGTCTCAGTAAGATAATGGTTGAAACATTGCAGGGCCTTCTTATTTCACGTAAGTTTAGCAATATATCCACAAAACTTGATTCAAACTGGAGAAGGCACTTTTATATCAAAATGAGAGTTTAAGTTCAGGCTTTATTCATTTTCATAAATTTTAAGGCCAGGAGGACACGTTAGATCATCCGCTTTGCCCTCCATAGCATCTCAGCCCTGTGCCCTGGTACCGAGCACAATAACATGACTAAAGCTCCTCTTAACATTTAACGGCCCCATTAATTTTCCATTGATGCACCACTCAGACTAAGGCATTTGCACCCTTGACCTTGGGCATCTAACACATAAACTATCAGATTATGTTTTTGCAACTCTCTTGTACACATTCAGTCTTTCAGTGCTGGGAGCACAGACAGTTATAACCAGCTCAGTCAGCCAACATAAAAAACACTTAAACTTTTCTGGCGTAGACAAGGCTAGAGACGCAGGAGAAATTCAATGTCCTTGTCTTGTTTAATAAGTCTGCAAGCTTGAAAGTGTTATTAAACATTCAGAAAACAGAACGTGACACACTTAGAGAAAGTTTGTGGGAATTACCTTTTCTTTTTTTAAAATTCCTGTTGAAGTCTCCTTGAAAAATGAGAACTGAGAATAGAATTCTCATTTTTGGTGCCTTACAGTAATTTGGATTGAACGTGAACTGGTTTCTTTTCCTCTCCATTCATTTAGCCAGAAAATGGAAAACATATTCTGCTTGAAAAACCTTTAGGGAGTGAATGGGAATGAAGTTATTCTAACTATAACCACTGCATTAGAGAAGTATTATAAATGAGGTTCAGTTTCTCTGTGGAACTTCTCTTGAATTTGACCTGAAATGCAATCAACTAGATCATAGACACACACTTATAGGAATAGTTAAATTATAGGGAATAGGAAGGAATGTGAAAGTTAGAGCTAGAGCTGTGCCTGTTCTCTGGGTCATCCTGCCTCCCTGCCCACCAGACTTGGATAAATTTGGAGTTTGTAGTGGATGTTGTTAATTATTCACTTAAGCAGCGCATGAGAACTAATAAAGCACTAAGACTTCATGAGGGCAAACTTCAGTAAGTTAAGTGGCTGCTTTGCTGGAAAAATCCTTCAGACACTTCTTACTCTATTTGCAGCAGGAAGAAGGGTGAGAGGTAGGTACAGGGTGGCTGCAAAGCACGAATAAGCTCTCAGGTGAAACACGGTGCTGTATTTCTGAGACTGGCGTGCTACGTGCAGCGCATCTCTGGATTCGCAGGAAAGCAAGGAGGCTCTGAGACCCTCTGCAGTGTCTGTGCTGGGTGATGTCTATCGTAGCCACCCATGGGGCCCTTAGGGCTTTCTAGGTGCTGTGAACTTTCAAATGCCATCTCAGTGCAGGTGTCTTGACAGTGTACAGTGTTTTCAGGTCACTTACAAAGCTAGTGAAAACCTTCTAATTTGAAAGAGGGCCAAAGACAGTGAAATGCCTTCTCTAGGAGCAGGTTTGTTATCCGTCTCTGAGGCAGAGTCAGGACTTGTCTGTGGTAGGAGACACAGAGCACTGAGATTATAGTACTTGGGTGCAGGCACATGAGATGGAGATGGCATCAGTCACCCGGCAGGGGCACGCAGGCATTCCCCAGATTGTAGCAACACATTTTCTGGGGTGGCACCAGCCAGTGACTTCTCTTCTGCAGCAGGGCTTGATTTGCTAGCCCAGCCACTGGCCAGGCCACGCCAATCTCCTCATAGTACCCAAGAGGTGGAGTCCTGGAGAGGCAGAGGTGCTCCTGCCATGCCACGGGTGTGGGGTGGACTCTGAGACAGCAGGTCTCACACACTGCAGGTTTTTTGAGGCATGTTCTAAGCAATAGCATTTCTGTTTCTTTAGATTAAATAACTTCTTATTTTGAAACCTGTTAGGAGGCTAACTCAAAGAGCTGTAGTGTTTGGTTCGTGGTCCAGTATCATCTACTACTTACAGTGAAAATAATGACCAAGCCCTTTGTCAAAAAAGACAGGGGTCTGTCTGGGATGGAGTGAAAAATAAACTGGCAATCTAGTTATAACCACACACGGAAAGGCAAAATGATATTTTCCAAGGTTGTTATCAGGGAAAGTTAATAGAGCTCTAATGAATATTAATTTATATCCATATAGATTGCTAACTTCTGTGCTTTTGCTGACATGGCGAGCAATCAGTATTTAAATGTCTAGTATTTCTTTTGATTTGCCACAATTAATGTTTCATGGCATGTATGTGAGTTTATAAATTAAAAAAATTAATTAGAAGTTGTCCTTCTTGGGTTTTTGTAAAGACTGAATGGCAAACGGAGCCATAAAACCATGTCATACTCAGAATCAGGATGCTGATGTAAATATGGGTAGATGTTGCTAACGACTCTGAGTTATTTCTTTTTAATCTCCTCATATTTTGAATGGAAACATGGCTTTAAATGAAAATGCTCATTATACAAATTAGATGGATGTTATTACTAAGCACATTAATCCTTCTTTTCTCCAAATGTTCACTTTACAAATGTAATTATTTTTAATCATACTGGTTCTACTAAATTAGAGATTTGGTTTCCTTTTTATACTCAAATTCAAGGCTTTTGTATTTAAAAGCACGTTATTTTTAATAGATTATTTCCTGCCATTTTACTTCAAAAGCACCTAATAAAATTTCAGTAAATGTGATTAAATAACACAGAAAAGTTGCCATGGTATTTTTCTTCCTTTCAGCATCATAAAATAGCTGGTTTCTCTGTTGCAGGTTTGCAGCTTCACAAAGGTGTGGGTGTGTAATTAATCTGATTCCTTAATGTGTGTATCGAAAATATATTTTCTTGCAGTTCAGTGACTGATAGTAACCTATTGAGTATTTAACCCTGGCAGAAGATCAGGGCATTCAAATACTGCCTATAGCTTATTTTGAAGTCTCACAAGGTACTTAGTAGACCTTGTTGTCACCTCAAAAGCAAGTATGAATTCTACCCCATGCTTAAAAAAATCCCAAATCCTCAAACCCACGGGAGATTTTGTGGACTGCTTTTCCCCTGGCAGTTTGCAGCGGAAAAAGCAGCACAACATGTTGTGTTATCAACTGCCATCTGGCAAAATTTCTTTGTCTGAGCTTTTCACTTGCTTTATGGGGAACAACAATTAAACTCCACACTGAAGACTGTTCAGCCTCACAACCAGATCCAGTCATTTTCAGTACTGCCCCTCTGTTAGTGTGTATAATTAATATGGACTTTGAGACATTAAGCAACAAATTCTGTAATTGGAAGATATTTCATGTGCAGATTAGGAAGCAACCATCTGCCACCTTCTTTGTGCATTACTGTGGTTTATTTTAGAAAGAGAAGAAAAACCCTAACATATTTGCTGTTTTGCAAAGACCAAACATGCTCCCAAGAGAACCTGGCTTTGCCTTTGCTGGAAAAGTAGTTCAGCTACAAGTATAAATCACATTCTCTGTGCACATTTTCTACAGCAATTTTGCTAATGTGTTAAAGAATAGTACTTCTGTGAGATTCTGCTTAACAAAAAGTTTAGCGGAAGTAAAAAAAGAAAGAAAAAAGAAAAAAATCTGCCTTTTATGTTAATCCACACAGAAATCCATGAATAGCATGTTATTTTGTCTGTGATATGATGTCACTTATGTTGGTACCCCATGCTCTAATTGCAGTGCTTCATTCAGTGCTGCCGCACTCCATGTCTGATCTTGTATGTTACAGCGGTTTGGTGGGTTAACTCCCAAACTGCACTTCAGTGATGCCTCCCCATCCAGCTTGTATGATCTTCATCTTTTTTTAGAAAATAAAAATCCACCTAGCTCCTATTGTCTCTGACTTTGATGCTGGTTATATGACCAATTCTGCCTCTCCACAATTTGTCTACAAAAGGGATCATGCAAAAATGAAGATGAAGGAAAGAGATTAATTGATGGGATTTTGTACTTTGGGATGAAGCAGAGATGTGCTGTGAATATTTGTGATAGTTAAAGGGAGCACAGACACTCATAAACGTGTAAAGGAGAACATCCATTCAAAAACTATTCCATGAGAAAACACTGCTCATCTCATTGCGTTAGCAATTTAATGCACTTTGGAAAATAGTGCGAAAGATTGTTCTTTTTTCATTCATTGTACAGCAGGCTGCTGTTATAAAGTATGGTGTTATAACATTGATGATTTGTTGTTTCAAAGGCATTTTTGAAAACTGGCAAAACATCTATGCCGATTTTGTAAAAGTGAGCAAACATCTGTCAAAAAGAATGATCTGGGGAAGGAGGGATTAAAGACATTGACAGGAGAGAGGCCCATTGGTAGCTCTACATGCAGTGGCCCACTTGTAACTTGTTGGATGCCAGTGTCTATGCTGCAAGAAGGAGGGAGGGAGTCCCAGAGGAATGGGTACTCTGACTGTGTCCTCCTCTATGTTCTTCTGCAAGGGCCTCTTCCTGTCAAGCTCAGAGGTAGAAGCTCACTCTGTGGACATTTGAATTGATCCCCAAGGGCTGTGTATGTAATTCCGTGTTGCATTTTATAGTTTTTACTGGGACGATTGTCTTTGATTTTCATGTGAAGTTCAAGGAGGCAGGGAGCTGTGTTTCACTGAGTTGTGGTTGTCTCAGTCCCATAGGGTTTTATAAGATCCCAGCTGAAATATTTCTCTTCTGCATTTCTCTTTACAATGTAAAGCTCGTTTTTCCTTTCTGCTCCATAGTGGGCATGGTGGACTCATCCCCTCCTTGCAGCTCTAAATATAAAACCCCTCAGATGAATGACCACAGAAATCCAGTACCATAGACAGTCAGGGCAGTAATTGTTTTGCCAGCATTATTGCACCTCACTGGCATGTTAAAGAGCTGGCAGCTCCATCTGTGGTGGGATGAATTTAGCTTGCTTTCCTGTGACTTTTTGTGCCAGTGTTGGCTTCTCAGAGGCTGGTGTGGGTGACTCGTCCCCATCTGTTCCTTCAGTGGGAGGCTGCTAATATATCTCTCTTTATTAGCTTTCCCAGTTCTGTGAAAGTTTTTAGGAATTTTCTGTCTTTAAGATCTCTGCCTTTTTATCAAATTTGATGGAAATCTGCATTTACTGGGGAGGATGAAGGTGTAGATGTGTGCATACATACAGCACGATTTCCTAGCCTTTGTTTCCTTAGGGAAGCTGGGTAAAAAGTGTGCACTGCATCCCCAGTCCCCATCAGCGCTCAGTGGTGAAGGTTTCTTAAAAGGTATTTAATTATGGCACAATTTTAAAAGAGAATGAGGGATGTGAGTTCTAGCTAGTTTGTAGTAAATGGGCTGGGATTTTTTTTTTCACCCCTCAGAATCCTTGACATATAACCTTTTGCTCATATAAAACACTTCAGCTGTTCACTCATAGGTTTAACTATGCTGAAGACTATCCAGTGGAAAGAAATCTTATTATCTCCAGCTTAATGTTTCATTATCTGGCACAATATGAGGATATTAGACTTTGATTGCTGGTTCTCTTCAGAGATTACAGCATTTAAGTTCTTATTCCCATCTTCATTTTAAATTTTATCTTTTTTTTTTAAATTGGTCACATCTACGTTACACTTAAATCTTGTCTTTCAAGTTTTCAGGGTAAAAAGTTTAGGCAAGAAATATTCTAATTAGTTTTGCCTTAAATTTCCCAGATTATTCTGGTGTTCATCTACTCATTTTATATCCTAACAATATGTAGACAAAATAACGGACATCAAGCAATTGCAACGCCTATTCGCTACACACCAACATCACACATCTGACCAAAAAAAATCCCTTCAAGAATGATATGATGACCTGGTGCACCTATGCATGTTACAAAACCATTAATCTGTGACAATGTCACCCAAAGTTACAGTAAATAAGTTATTGAAGTAGTTTTATGGGTCACAGTAACATATCTGTTTGGAATCTGTTGTACTCAGAAAGGCATATACATTTGCTGTAAATGGATCTTCAATCTCTGTGAATCATTTTATTCTTTTTTTACACACTATAAAATTGCCATTTTTATGGCCAGGCTTGATATACGATATGGCTGAAGAACGGTATGAGTTAATTAAAGAATAAAGGGCTGTCCCTTCTGTTGTATATTTCTGTTCGTGACATTAGCGTCTTAGGACCACTGGTTTGTACCATGCAGAGATTTAACTTTAAGTGAATCATATAGGTTGTGGTAGGCGTACTCTCATACTGTGCAGGAGCATGTGATTTGGTCCAAAGTCCAAAGGCTTTATATCACCAAGGCAAGCATCTGCACTCCTAGGATGTCTTTACATTTCTTTGAAAGCATTAACAACATGCCAGACTGCAAAGAGGAGTAGTTTCTGTAAATGGTAATCCCACCAAGAAAATGAACATGGAAAAGTAGGGCAGGAAAGGATCACTTAAATTCTGTCTGCTGCTATCACAGATGGCCATGCTGTCTCATCCCAGTCAGGCGTGCATCAGCCTCTACTTTAAATCTCCTTGATGTTTGCTTTTTGTTGCTTTTTTTGTTTATTTTTGCTTTTTCTTCCCCCACTGGAAGGCTGTTCCAGGAAATCACCCCTCGTATAGCTAGAAATCACCCTCAGCTTTCCAGCCAAAATTTATTCATGCCAATTAATGCTCATTTGTTCTCATGCCAACATTGTTCTTTAGCTTAAATTGCTCTTCTGGCTCCCTGATGCTTACCCCAATGTATTTTTAGAGCTCAGTCAGATCTCTCTCGGCCTCTGCTTTGTTAAGCTAAGTAAGGCAAACACTCTTAGTTCACTCTTGAGAGACAAACTCGTCATTTCTTTGATCATCCTGCACGTATGCCCTGTTGGGTTTATATTTCTGCACAGAGCTAGTGAGAACTGTCCCCTGAACTTCAGTCAACATCTCCCCAGGTTGTCTTATGTGGGAAATGATACTCTTCTCTCCTGGGAGGAAGGAATTGGGGTCACTGAAGTGGCCTATTTTGCATCAGCCTTCAGAATTGAATGTGTGTACCCGGACACTTGACTCTGAGAACTTTACAGTAGCCATGTATTTCCCAATCAGTAGCTCTCATCTCATACCAGAGATGAGCAAAAATCGTATAACGAGGGAGCACCTTCAATTTTGATATTTTCCCTTTGAATCCTGACTGCTGTGCATTAAATAAGATAGTTTCTTCCTTTGTAACTATGTGATGGGAGTTCCCATGAGCACTTTCCTTTTCATCAAGAGAATATTATTTAGACAGCCAAAAGGAAGACAATTGTAGCATAGGATGATCAATGGAAAGACAAAAGAATGCCTCCTTATATTTACATTTTAGAAAGCATGAAATTCTGTTTAGCTTGCTCATCATTATCCAGTATGAGCTAAGACATTTGCAGAATGTGTGCTCTCCAAAACAATTTTAAAAGATAAAATATTGTAATTGCTCTGAAGTATAGAACAATTTTTTTTCTCCTTATTAGTCTCAGAGAAAAAAAAAAGCATGAAAGTGTCAGGAACTGTAACTCATTGCTGTTTTTCCACATAACTTAATCATGCGCCTTCATTTCAAAGCCCACATCCAATAATGCAAGTTCACTTTTAACGGCATCTTTAACAAATCATCCCAATTTTGTCTTCACAAATATGCCATACATCTATCATTCCTCTCACATACTAGGCTTATCATCTCCTTGCCCTTTACAGCCTTCCTCATGTCCTCTGTTAGCTCTAATAAAAGTTAATCCATAAGAAAAGGCTCAAAAGACCAAGTTGACCAAGCTCAATTAGTTCTTTGATTAACTTTATAATTGAGCAATAAGCCACAGAACCAGACCTTCCTCAGCCAAAAGGGATGGCACTTGCAGTGGCCTGCTCAACATGCATTTCAGCACAATTGTATTTATATCACAGTCTTTTAATAACTTAAAGCATTTGTTCTTATTACCTGAGTCTTCATGCATTTTTCTTTTATCTCACCCTGTCTGTAAGCCAACTGGAAGGGCACTCTCATAGCCTCTCTGTATCTCATCACATGTGGACTTCTGTAAATGAGGATGCCAGCCCAGTCTACTTGGCATGAGCCACTTAGGACCTGTAAATATAACTTAGCATCAGTGCAAACCATTTGGGAAAGCCTGTAGTTCCTCTTCACACATTTCAGCATAGTAGAAGGAGGGCTTTGTATTCTAATGAATGTGTACAATGGTCAGGGGTGTATATCTTGGTTAATACCAGGCAGATAGGTGTAAGACCCCAAATAAGACCACAGTGTTTTTTCTCTTGCTGTGCTCTGAATTGGACAGATGTACACCAACTGTAGCCTGCAAGATGCAGATCTTTTAAGCAGCGTGTATTTGCCTGGTCATATATGCTATTGCTGTTACGTGTTTTCTGCTCCAGAAATATTTTGGGTTTGGCTCTTTGGATTGTACACTGAGCCTGTCTGCTTCTGCCCAGGTAGATACACTTGCTGAGTCACAGTCCTGAGGCATATGCAATAGCTTTGTCATTGTGTTCCTCCTTTGTCATCCTTTCTGGATGCTTTTGAAGACAAGATGCGGGGTCAGATGGGCCTTTCATGTGATGCGGCGTGGCCATAGCCTTGTGCTTTTCTCCAGACCAGGCTGCCCACAGCTGTACCCCAAACTTTTCATGTGCTCATGAGCCTTTCCTTGACATCATCACATTTCCATTTGTAAAGTTTAGCAGGGAGGTAGTCTGCGTGTAACATGAGCTTTTATTAGGAACACCAAAAGGTGAGCAGCCAGAACTAGACATTAATTTTTAAACCTGCTTTTCTGTGGTAAGAAAGTCACCCTGCAGTGTGCTGCAGAAATGTCATCTTTTTGAGGCAGCCGTGTCCAGCAGCATTGTATTAAAGAGGGTGGGAAACGCAAGGATTTGGGCTGGGAGGCAGAGTAGAGGAGAAAACAGGAGGATCCAGGAAGGGTGCCTGTGATGCACCAGTATTTGGGAGCAAAATCCAGATGTCCATCCATGCAGGGGGAAATCTGTCTGTCCTTCCTGGCGCAGTGTGCAGTAGGTGGGGTTTCCCCTGTGTGTTTCTGTACTGAGATATCCATATGTGCAAGCCATTATAGGTGTTTGGAGGAGAACAGACAGAGAAATACATTTTTTAAGAACTCTGCAAACAACTCAGATTGGTTTTCAGAAGTTTCCTCCTGCAATTGAATATTCGAAAAATGCTCTCACAATAAACGTATACCCATCTGTGATATTCGCTAGCAGCTTGTTTTAACTTTATGATGCTGGAGACAGACCTCTAATCTCAGTGGGTGCGTTCTCACTGAAGAAATAGCCCTATAAAAAGTAATGGGTAATTAATATAATCAAAAATTCTTCACTAATGGCTGGGGATATCAGAATTTGGCTCATAGTTCCTTTTGGGACCATGGAAATTAAGTTTTATACTTTCTGGCAAAAAGGCTGATATTTCTGAGTACTTTTATCTCAAAGTGTACATGCAACAGCAGATAATGCATTTCCACAGCTTTGTACCATTCTTACTGGAATTTGATTTCTTCCTTTACTAGTTAAGGAAGGAAGATCTGAAACATCCTCAAAGTCTAACGAGATGCTAATGTGGTAGAAAAAGCCTTTGAATGAGCTTGTTTTAGTCAAAATATTGCAAGTGTGTTAATTCTGAGACCTTCAATGACACTAAAAACACTCATTGATAAATGCCTCATTTTCTCTTAATAACACTTGCTTTAATGTTGCTGTAAATGACATCAACTTCGCCGTAATGGTACAGCGTTAGCAGTTAAAATCTACCTTCAATGGTTATTTGTATTTTAAATTTCGCATTTTCATTTGATCCCATATGCTTTTGACAACCCTGGATTGATTTAAACCCAGGTGATTACAGAACATTGAATTAGAGCAGAATCCCAGGTACATTACAAAGGCGAGGGAGAAGCTAGATTCTTGGCAACACCTGAGCTAATGTCTCTTTTCTAATTGAGTGATAGTCAGGCAGTTTGCAGTGCCAGCAAATATGGTTAAATCAAATTGACTTTTAGTGTTAGACCAATGGTGCTAATAGGCTGGGTTCACTGTCTATGAATGGATATGGAAAGACAAATACATTAAAAGCAAAGGTCATCCTTATCTTTTGCTTTTGGCAGCACAGACTTAACTGTACGAAGTTCATTTCCCCTCCAAGAAATTATCGTTCTTCCAGTTTATCTCAAATGAGTTTGGTAATGAAAACCTAGAAGGATTTTTTCTTTCCACATCATCCTCCATAACTCAAGACTTATCGCCCTCGTATCTTGTTGTATTTGTTGCCTTCCCTCATGCTCAGATGGGAGTAGGGATTGTTTTCCTTTTTATTTTTGCTTACAGCATCTAGCACAATGATGTCTTGATCTTTGCTTCAGGTGCTAATGTAGCAACTAATAAGCAACAATGGGTCCAAGTATGGGAAACAGGAGGAAGCTGTAAGCTGTTTCGGGGGACGGAGCACGTGGTAGGAAATATGGACCATTGCTTCCTTCAGCATCCACCAGAAAGAGAAATAGGCACTCTGGTGAACTTGCAACATGATTCCCCTGCTGAACTTTTTGCCAATGCTAAAAGAATGGCCTTTTCACATAGCTGAATACCGTGGTCAGGGGAAGAGTTCTAATACTGCTTTCAGTGTTAAATGTCAGGTACGGAGGGCTGCAGAAGTCTTGGCCTGTTGATTTGCGTGGGGCTTGCAGTCTACTTGGGGTTAAGTATGTGCCTGTGTCTTGGCTCAGGATAGCAACCAGAGAACTCTGAACACTCATGTAGTGCAGATTTATAACAATGCTGGTAGCAGTTAGTCAGGGTACAGAATAATTAGCTTCAGCACAGTGGTAGCAATGACAGCACAGTAAAAATGCTGCGTGTTTACAGATGAAGGCTTGTGTCTGATGATGAGGCAGGATGAAAGGAGTTGCATTTCAGGAAGGACTTCAGGAAAAGACAGCAACATCTTCTTATGCTAAGAAGAAAAAGATTTTGTCGGTAAATAGCAAGATCCTCTACCTATTGATCATGTCTGAGAGTCCTGCCAGCATTTCAGCAATGTCTGATTTGTGGTGTTATGTACCTAGGGCTTCCTGCCCCATAATAGGTCCCCGAGACCTGCCTGGGCAGTGCCATCCACCACACCAAGTCACACGTGCAGGAGGGGAAATTCTCCCGAGAGCCTGATCTGGTCAGGGGGTCCATATGGGATGTGCTTCAAATCCTGCCAGCACCCACAGGGTGGGACAGGAGAGAGATCTCTTACTTCTGGGTTGGAGCCATCCAATATGCTGAATGTGATGGCCATGATTCACAATGCCTCACCCGCTCCCTGAACTGGTGACTTGCCAAGGTGCTTCTTTCCAGTCTTGAATTTCATGGTTTGCGTTACTGGAGGGTGCACATGGAGGGAGCAAATTCTGCATGCTTGGGTTTAACGAGCTGTGAACTGACAGTGTCCTGTGCTTTGCTGCTGCTGCTACTGCAGCCAGGGGAGGCTGTGCTGTGCTGCCTGTTGCTGTGTCTTTGGAGAGTATAGAAATATGAGCACTGGGGAGAATAGATGCAAGAGGTCCGATGTTCAAGAGCAGGTAGGGCCAGAGACTCATGCACTTCGTACCTTCAGTTATCAGCACATTCCCTGGAGCTGGCCAAAGCCATTCTCTGAAACAATTTTTGTTGGAAAATGCTCTTTTGTTGACTTCTTGTTGTGGTTTAACCCCAATTGGCAACTAAGCACCACACAGCCGCTCACTCACCCTCCACCCACCCCGGTGGGATGGGGGAGAGAATTGGGAGGAAAAAAAAAGTAAACCCTGTGGGTTGAGATAAAGGCAGTTTAATAGGACGGCAGAGGAAGATAAAATAATAATAATAATAGAATATACAAAACAAGTGATGCACAATGCAACTGCTCACCACCCACTGACCGATGCCCAGCCAGTCCCTGAGCAGCGATCGCTGGCCCCCGACCAATTCCCCCCAGTTTATATACTGAGCATGACGTCATATGGTATGGAATAGCCCTTTGGTCAGTTTGGATCAGCTGTCCTGGCTGTGCCCCCTCCCAGCTTCTTGTGCACCTGGCAGAGCATGGGAAGCTGAAAAAGTCCTTGACTGGTGTAAGCACTACTTAGCAACAACTAAACCATCAGTGTGTTATCAGCATTCTTCTTACACTAAATCCAAAACACAGCACTATGTCAGCTACTAGGAAGAAAATTAACTCTATCCCAGCCAAACCCAGGACACATCTGAAAATTCTGTAGGAAGATATCCAACAGCCAAATTCAGACAGAGCGCTATTTTTTTTAATAGTTTCATTTTACCTATCAATAGCACTGCCTATTTGTGTTAGTTTGGATGATAAGTAATTTTTAAATGCAACTGTCATACTCAGCACTGTGAATTGCAGTGATTCAACCACGTTGCAAGGAAACATTTTGACGCTATGAAAACTAAACTTTTTACTCAAACATTTTTGACATCCACAAAGGTAAAATTTTGTGTGCTGGTTTTGGTTGGGGTAGAGTTAATATTCTTCATAGTAGCTAGTATGGGGCTATGTTTTGGATTTGTGATGAAAACAGTGTTGATAACACAGGGATGTTTTAGTTAGTTTTAGTTGATAATACAGTTTAGTTTTAGTTTACTGAGCAGTGCTTACACAGAGTCAAGGCCTTTTCTGCTCCTCACACACCATCTTGTTGCATTCCTGGGGGTGCAACAAGAAGCTGGAAGAAGAGGAGGCTGAGGGGAGACCTTATCGCTCTCTACAACTACCTGAAAGGAGGTTGTAGCCAGGTGGGTGTTGGTCTCTTCTCCCAAGTAGCAAGTGATAGGATGAGAGGCAATGGCCTCAAGTTGCACCAGGGGAGGTTTAGATTAGATATTAGGAAAAACTTCTTCACGGAAAGGGTTGTCAAGTATTGGAGAGGCTGCCCAGGGAAGTAGTTGAGTCATCATCCCTGGAGGTATTTAAAAGACGGGTAGACGAGGTGCTTAGGAACATGGTTTAGTAGTGGACAGGTACGGTTGGACTCGATGATCTTAAAGGTCTTTTCCAACCAAATGATTCTGTGATTCTGTGATTCTGAAGGGACACAGCTGGGACAGCTGACCCCAACTGACCACAGGCATATTCCATACCATATGATGTCATGTTCAGCAAATAAAGCTGGGGGAGGAAGAAGGAAGGGGGGGATGTTCAGAGTGATGGCGTTTGTCTTCCCAAGTAACCATTACACATGATGGAGCCCTGCTTTCCTGGAGGTGGCTGAACACCTGCCCGCCGATGGGAAGCAATGAATGAATTCCTTGTTTTGCTTCGCTTGCACATGCGGCTTTTGCTTTATCTATTAAACTGCCTTTATCTCAACCCACAATTTTTCTCACTTTTACTCTTCCGATTCTCTCCCGCATCCCACTCGGGGGGAGTAAGTGAGCAGCTGTGTGGTGCTTAGTTGCCGGGCGGGGTTAAACCATGACATTTTGGTATAGTCATTTCATGGTTTCTTCATAAACTAGGTTCAAAATTCTGTTCCACAATACATTTTGAATCTGCAACAATTTTTTCTCACTTGATTTAGGGAAGGCAGAATAACAAGGGAACTGAATACCAAAAATCTGGAGCTTCTTGCACGTTGAAAATTCTGTGTTTTGTTTCTCTCTAATACCAAGAGAAAAAAGGTTAATCTGAAAGTACACAGAAATGCACATTTACAAAATCTGGTCTCCACAAGGCTGTGAAATCGTTAATTTGTTTATTTCTCCCAGAAGAATATAAATCACTGTTGCATCCCCCAAATGTTTGTGAGTTTATCAAAAGGAGCATTTATTCAGCATTCATTCCACTCTGTCATTAAATCCTCTGGATTATATGGCTGTTGTTGTCTTTTAAATTCCTGGTAAATACGTTGCTGACAACCAGCTGTTCTTTTCAATGCATCATAACCAAGCGTCCTAGAGTAGATCATTAGTTTGCTTGCATCCATCTATTTTATTTATGTCACTCAGGGAGATTACAATGGCCATCTGCAACTGTGGGAAGCTTTTGTTTTGGAGGAATGTGCTATGGCACCATCGAGGGCAGGGGAACGTGAGGGACAGGACAGAGCTTCAAGGATATTAGCTCGCTCTGAGCGATAAGGCTCGCTAAGAGCCCAGTAAAGGGACACTTTGGTGTCTCTGGTGACTTTGGCCCTTCTTGCCCTGAGGTTGCTTTGGAGCCATGCAGACTGGTGACACTATGAGAAGCAAGGCATGGAGAAATGCATGACCCATCGCACCACCTGGTTATCCCTGGGACCCACGGTGTCTCAGAGACCCTCTGCTCCGTCAGACCCTCTGCTTCCTCCTGGCCCCTGGACAGTGAGCCCATGCTAGTGGCAAACTCCATTGCATCAGCTGGAGGTAAGGAGATAGGCAGCCTGTTTCTCACCCATTTCTCTCCCACATCCATCCCATGGATGGAACAACCTGTACACTGGCCCCATGTCTACACTCCCATTTCAAGTACAAGGGTAGCCCATTTTCAGAGCAAAAATTTGGGTGTACAATAAGTCTCAGTTACAGTACAGTCTTTTTCCCCTCATACTCTTATCCCATGTTACATTTGTTAAAGAAAAGGTCAGAGCTTCCCAGCTACTTTTGTTTCCCCCTTGGCAGCACGCTGAATCTTCCTTTTGACTTTTCAGTGGTCTGAAGCATCAGGTTTGGTTCACTTGAAGTTCAAGCTGTGTCAGACTCCCATGCACAGAGCGGTCAGAGGATGTTTCTACTGAGGAAATCAAACACTAGGTTTTCCAGTTTGCAGCATTCAGCCCAGCTGGTTCTTTATCTGAAAATAAGGGAATACTGCCCCTTGCACTTGTAATTTACAGTAATTAGCAATGAAGTGATGCTTGGTTTGAAGGAAAGAAGCACCGTGAGCAACTCATTCCTAAAAAGGAGATTTGGAGAGGGGGTTCCCCAGTGGGAAGTAGTACATTTTGATTCCTGGTATAAATGTAAATATTTAACACTTTCTGTGAATCAAAAATTGGAAGGAAAAAACCCAGTGATTTTGGATTGATTAAACTTTTTCTCTCCTACCTTATGCTGAAATGCTTAGTATTTCAGCTGTGTGTGAAATGCAAGCAAGCTGATAGATTAGTTGTATTAATTAGAAAAAAGAAAAAAAAAAAACTAAACCAAAAAAATCCTAGCTAAGACACTTTACTTTCAAAGAACAGATGGCTTTCATTTCTTGTGGCTGTAGAATATTTTGCTGCAACATAAAGGCATATAGTATATCCTCTGGGGACGAAGGAAATTGAGATGGAGAGAAAATGTTGCAGGGAAATTCATTAGAAGCTCTAGAAGTAATAGAAATACGGGGCATGATTTTTGGTGCCACTAACTTTCATTGGCTTCATTGGCAAGTCCTACAGGGTTTGCCTGAGATCAAGGCATCAGGACCCCTACTTGCCCTGAGTTTTCCATCCTTCTCCCCATCAGGACAGCAGCAGAAGCAGCCCCATCTGCAGACATTTGTTGTGGCAGAGGACATTTTTTATGTTTTCTCTACCAGCCTGCCTGGCTTAACCTTTTGACCATCCTTCAGCCTGCTTCTTAATGTGACCATTTTGTTGACAATTGCGTTAAAATGGCAGTCAGTTTAGCCAGTCCTGTCTGCTGCTGCTTGAAATTTTTATGTATCGTGACCTTGTTTGTGCCCTTAATTTCTGCTGGAGATGTTCATCTCCTTGCACTGTAACCAATGAATCAATTTTATTTTCTCTGCTGAAGGTGGGGAGAAACAAAGTTTCTCCCCTCACTCCTTATCTCCAATAAGAAAACTCCTGCAGTTTTTCTCTCTTTGTAACTGCCTATTGATTGTGTATGTCAACCACACATTTGCGGGCACTGAAGGATTTGATTTTATTTCTGTTTGCTTAATGATATCTGAAAAGTGAGTGCTCGAAGGGCTGCTGAGATGTGGGAATCTTGTCAACATGTTTTATAATGCGTTATTCGCGTATAATTACAATACGACAATGTGATTACACAAGGTATTTCCTTTTGCTTGCTTAGATATTCCTTTTGGATGATATATGCATCTGCAGTCCCGAGGCCCCAGAACTGCAGTAGGCAAGGTTGTCCCATATTGCCTGTTGCGCGTGCTCAGATTTACTGCTCTTCTATAAACTGTTTGCCAGTAAATAAAAGTAGTCATTTTTCTAAGTGTTTGATGGCAACGGCTGCTGTGCTCACTTCTGTTGGTCTGGGCAGTCCTCTACCATGGAGAGTGAGTCAGATGTGTGCCTTAACAAGGCACATCTGGGAAGGACCACAAGAGTTGGCTAAGGGATGAGAAGCAAACATCAATGACTTGCTCAAGGATGAAAAACTGTTTGGCAGGCTGCTTATTTAGATGGCTAAGCCCATCTTGCATCTGGCTTCAGCGTCCTGGCCTTGCAGCTGTGGCACATCTCCTAGCACAGCTGTGGCCAGGTTGTAACACTTTAGCTCTTGAGCAGTTCAAAGAGGACTTGTGCACTGAAACTGCTGGCTGGGGCCATGGCCCATGGCCAAAGGGATTCTGAGAGGGAGAAGCAGTGGCTGAGATGGGTTTTGGTCCATCATGGGCTCAGGGCTATCAGCACTGGAGCAGGGCAGTCCGTGGAGACTGTTGTCTCCTATTGTGAATGACTCCTGAACTCCTGCTGTGAAGCTCACGCACTTTGACACACTCAGTCAAAGTCTTGTGTCTGCCCTAAGGATTTGGTATTGCAGTTCATAAGGGCAGGAAACTTTGCCACCACTTCTCAGGTAGGAAAAGCACTTAATTTCCTGAGAAAAAATGAAGACAAGTAACTATATATAATAACAGGCATGCAGTAATTCCCTGTGTAACTTGCATTACTCTGTGCAAGTCCATCATGCTTATAGTGTGTGAGTGAGAATTATTCTAAAATTGGTATTTCCAAACCAAGTGCAAAAAATTTGAAGTACAGCTTCCAGCAAATATTTGCATGTGCTCAGAATAGATTACCTGTTTCTTTAATTTCAGATCCGTAATCAAGATCAGCATTGCCTTTATTAGATTGCAGTAAATCTTTATTGCACTGCCCTCTCCTGGGATAGGTTCCCAAGGCACTGAGACCCCGAGTAGACACCAGCTCTCAGATTACTACAGCCCTGTTCACTTTGTCCCTGTATCCATATAAGCACAATATCCACACCTGCTAGGGCCCTCTGAATAAGAAAACATGTCAAACATGTAAGTGAGAGTGTTGCAGCTTCTATTGTTACAGATTTATGGTTTAATAGTAAGATACTGTTGCAAACCTGGAAAAATTGCACCTGTATTTTTGCAGAGAGAAGTCCCTGGATAGCTTCAACCCTGCAGAGGTTAGGACCAAAGGAAGCAAGGAGAGTCACTTTGAAGTTAGGGCTCAGGTAGTGCAGAGTATTGCAATTTGCTGCTTCAAGATTTAGCTCTGTGCTCTGCAACTGGATTAAGACGGGATGTTTGGCAAGTCTCTGAACATGGCATCGTGCTTCACATGGCTATTGGAAGGATATCTAAAAATGGCAACAGGGGCTGAAACTGGTTAACAGTGTGACATCACTGTGTATATCAAAGCTGTAATAGGTAAATAATTAAGAGTTAGAATGAAAGGCATACAAGTCCAAATGCAAAGCACCTTCTGCAAAGAGATGATGTAAACCAGAGGGTGGAAGAATATGGTGTTTGTATATATGACAAATATTCCCTGCTGGTTTAAGAATAGGTACTTTGTTTTTCATTAGATACAATATTGGAGATGTGTCATCTTTAATCCATTTCTGTAAAGCTCAGTTGTCAGAAAGAGTGAAATTTCTTTCCAAAAAGACATAGCTGCTAATCCCTAAAAGCACACTGTGGCCACATTCTGGTCCATCCAGCTCTCTAATCAATGTTTCCTTCTGCAAGGATGCCCTTGAACCTGGAAAATGGCCTCATATTATTAAAAGAAAAGACAAAAAGTACCTTTTTTTCCCTATTCTTGTCTTGAGGAGCAGGACACCTTTTAAAATATTTGTTTGTTTGTGACTTAGTGTCACAGTGTTTCACCAGCCAACTGAAAACTCAACTTTTCAGTATGAATAAGAGGAAAAGAATGTTTGATGTGGTCTGTTTTCTTTGGACCCTGTCCTGTAGTGCTTTAAAAGAGCCCCCAAATGGTGAAACCTGTAATTTTAAAAGAAAAGCCTTCCTTATTGAGGTACTCGGAACAATAAAAGGGATAACCGGTAGAGCTATATTACTTTTTCACAGGAATAACACTGTGTATTCGGAGGAAGCTGGCTAACAATCAGATTTCTTTGACAAAAGATGTGAAGTTTGCTTTTTTAACTAAGGAATTCATTAGTATTATTGAGTACTCTTATCATATTTCTTTTAACTATAAATGATTTCCTCTTGCTTGGTTCCTCAGTCTTCAAAGGTTTTAGAACTTAGATAAAAGCAGGTATACGTTAGAAGCCTGGGTATTGTGGAGGTGTTAATATGTGGTAGATTTTTTTAAATCTAAGCACATGTATTTCAGGACCCATTAACTTGTCTGTTCCTTTGGTAAAGAGGTTTTAGATTGACTCTTACACTGCAAGGAAATTCACTGCGGATTATTTCAGTCACGCAGTGACTGACGCTCCTCACCTGGACAACTGCTTGTCCAGTCAGACAAGATGGACAAGGAAATGTTTTCTCAGATGTCCTCACAGGGCAGAGCCAGATGAGAGCCAGTCTCTGGTGTGCTAGACAAATAAATAACGAAACACCGGGACCGTGATAAGGGTCTGGGGCAGCTCGGCTCTTGGTTCTGATACCTGCAGAAAGAGTTGTATGTTTGAGTCACATATGGCTGAAGATGTGCAGAGACCATTAAAATAAACATTCTTCCCTGATGCTAAACATGTTTGATGTGAAAATTGCCTTTAATCGTAGCTGTACAGCAGCCTTTATACACTCAGCTATGATAAACCAGGCTTTTCATAATAAAATATTATTCATGTAGATACTTATCTGTGTGCAATGACAGCACAACACTTCGTTTACGTTTATCTGTGGAACACTGGATGAGGCAGAGAGTGCATTTCTCTAAAAGCTTTCATGAATGTTAACGACAGGGAGTATCGCTTGAAGACAAAACTTGTTCCTAGGAAAATATAGAAAAGGGAAGCCAATAAAGCATCATGTGGAAAATATTAGCTTGCTGGAAAACTCTTTATGGTTTGAATTAATTTTTAGTTCAGCAGCACTTGTTAAAACTATAAATAGATAAATAGTCTCTTGCTTTCCTATAGCTTTCTTCCTCTTATAGTGTGCTTTAGAAGTCTTCACATTCAGTGATTTTTATTTTATTATATTTAGCTATCACTGCAGGCTCTCTTTCAGAGAACTACTTTGATATCAGGCTGCTTTATCTCAGTTCCTAGTGTGATAAAAGCCAATTTAGAATCACTTTCTTTATACAAAACAATGGAAAGTATAAGATATTTTGATGATAATAGCATCTTTAAAAAAGGATGACCATCTGCCTTTATTCACTTCTCCTGCTTTCAGTGTCCTTTCCAGCTCTACTTTCCCTATGGAAAGATGAAATCACTGAGATCATTTTCAATCCTGTCAGCTGCGAAGATGTGGTAACCGTCTTATAAGACAAGCATATGGCTGGGTCTTAAGGGCTTTTTCAAACCGGGAATCCAAATATAGGCTGCCAAGCTGTGCACAGGAGCATCTGCCATTTCGGTTCCCCATCACAACGCCTCCCTGCACCACCAGGAAGCCTGAGCTGGTGCCTGCTCTTTTCCAGGTTAGCATTTCATGGCAAGAGCAGGCCACAAAAATGCAGAGCTACGTATCTGAAGGCTTAACTTTAGGCTCCTGAATTTGAAAGTCTTGGGAATACTTCGGGAAAGATGAGACTCACCCACCTGGAGGATCACAGCAGAAACCTGGTTGCAAGCTGCAGGGTGAACAGAGAGGGACCTGGATGTTGAGTAGTCTCTCCAGGAGGACCAGGAGGCAATTATTTTGAGCTATGCTTTGAGCCCACAGGCCAAGCAATGCCGTTCTATAAATCTGATTTATTTTTACACAGTTCCTGCCAAAACTGTTGTCTAGTAGGCCCAATGTCTCTGTATCTTGCTTTATTTGTGGTCTCTTGGCTTAGATGGCTTAGCTTCTGAGGAGTGTTGAGCAGGAATGGCCCCAATACGTGGGAGCCTAACTGTGCCAGTGACTGCACTGGCTCCTCATGTCTAACTAGAATGTGTCTCCAACTTCAACACTTGCTTCTTCTGCTATACGGTGCTGCTGCCTCCTGCCTTTTGTGACAAATGCCGTAATTGGCCTCTACGAGCTGTTAGGAAAGCTTTGGGGCCGACAGAAGCCACAGGGCAGCTCAGGCTGGCCCTGGGAACAAAGGCAAGAGCAGGGCACCATGGGGAGTGGATTCACTGCCCTGCAGCCTGTCACCTTTCCAGATGCAAAAACTGAGGAAAATGGCATCAGAAAGGGATTTAGCTCAAAGGGACAAATTGGGTTTTGTTGCAAGTAGAGGATTTCATGGCCCTCATGGGGAAGCAGGATTGCAAAATGTAATTCAAATTCTCCTGATTATTTTTCTCTTTTCCATGGACACCAATGCATCCAATGCACTGGAATGGTGACATCCTTAGCTTATGCCTGTGAAACGGCTCCGTATTAAGAGTGGCCAAAGTGGGGAGCAACTACCCGAGCTGCATCTGATGGCTCATGCTGGAGGTTGACTCCTTCCCTTTGACCTTGAAACATGACGACTTTCTGGTAGTGGTGTGGCCTTGCCCGTGCCTTCCTTCTACTGGTGGCTCTGAAAAAGTTAGGTCTGTGCTTAAGAGAAAACATTGCCAAAGGAATTTGCAGTTAACCACTTAATTCCTCATCAGTCCCTAATACAAGAAATACCAGTATATTTAGAGCTCAATAAGGCATTTTTTTCCCCAGGTAATCAGCACAGTCATGACAAACTTTCCCATGAAAATGTTTGTGTGGAGACAATTGCTTTGGTTCAAAAGCTACATGGCACTTGTGGCTAAAATCACTGTCAATCACAATTTTTTATATAGTGATATATAAAAGTGATATATTTTGCCTGGGTTTTTTTTGTTTGCCTGGATTTCTCTGTGGTTTTGTTTTGTTTTGTTTTTTTTAAAGCAAGGCCCCCAAAAGCTTTATCAAAACAAAGACTGACCATTTTTATATACTTTTTGTTTTAAAGCAAAACATGCCCCCCATGCCAGGAAGTTAACCTACCTGTTCTAATCATATGGAACTTGCCCTGAGAATCAGGGAGGGCAGAGTAATACAGAAAGATCTGTGAAGGTGCAGGAAGTTGCATTTTTTGCTATTTGTGAAGCCATTTAACACTGTTCAGAGCAATTTTAGCTGGTCAACACCCCACTGGTGAATCTCAAAATATCTGCCATGTTTACCTGAGACAGCCTTCTGTAACATATCTTCATTGTTCTTACCTAGTGTTTGCTCTTACCCCCATTTTAAAACTTCAGTCATTTACTACAGGAGCCAAAACCCTTCTCCCTCCCACCCCATGTACTGAATGACCAACTAATAAGCAGGGAGGTAAACAATTCCTGAAGTATTTCCTTTGCCTAAGCTAACTGTTGAATAGGAACCATGCTCCTAGCAATTGGAATCACTCTGGAAACATGCCTTGAACAGATTTAAAGCTGCAGCCATTGTAATCAAGAGAGTAACAGATAAATAAGTAATTTTGGCAAGTAACCCTCCCACATGAACTTGAAGATTGCTAAAATGAGACTTTTAATAAACATGAAATGAAAACAATCCCAGTAGCTGGATTAAAAAAATAGACAACAGTCTTGACTCATGCATCTAACATTGGCTGGAAAAAAATGGGTTTCAAAAATATTGTTGTTAGGTATAAATGACTAAAGAGTACAGAAAATAATTTTCAAAAATAGATCTTTATTAGCAGTCTGGGTTAGAGAACTGGATGTTCACTGTGACTCGGGTTTTCCATTGGGAGGAATAAAAAATTCTAGGTGTTCACAGGTTACAAGTTAAAAAATACGGAATTACATTACCAACATGAAATTGAGTTACAGTGGCTAATAGGATAAGTGTTGTGAGTTAGACATTAGAAGAGGGATATGAACCCAATTTACTGGGCAAATTAACTTTGTTAGAACACTTGAGCTGGCACAAAGATAACAGCGCCTTTAGGAGACAAACTGCCTGCCTTGCTTGTATGCTCTGGTGTTTCTCTAATGATTAAAGTTCTTTAGGCAAGTTTTTCACCAGCCTAAGGGAGCCAAAAGACATTGATAAATGTGCAACAGAGATAGAATGAAAACTGGACTTAATGCCCTAAGTCTCCATATCTTAATACTTGGGGAAGCGGTTCTGGTTCTTGTGCTCTCTGTAACTAAAATGGCTAAAAATTGTGCTTCTGCATGACATGGATGCCACTGATTTGCAAATAGAGCTAAACAGAGTTTTCAGGACTTGAATAACACGCCCAGAGAATCCCTTAAAAAATAATGTCCTGGAAAGCAAAGCAGCAGATAGAGACTGACCAAATTGAAGGGAAGCTGAAGCCTTTCAGCAGTGTCCATCTGAGGCAGTTCAGATATGGACTGAAATGCATTTGGCAGGATCCCTTTCCTTTTTGATAACGAGCTGTACTCTGGTTCGCCTTGTGCCCAAGGATTTCACAGTGCTTGATACAAGTAAGGTGAATGGTGTTCAGTGCCTGACTGCATCCAGACAAGGGGATCTTAACACGCTTGTTAGTCCAGAAAGTCTTCTGCTATTTCCAGAACTGTTCAATGTGAGAAAGGGGGATGGACTTAAATGATGTACCGAAGGTCATACTGCAAATTAGTAGCAAGATGGGAAGCACCTCACAAACAGTCCCCTCCTGGGATCGTGGGGCTGATCTGCCTACCTGAAAATAAAAGCAAGCCAGACCTCTCTGCAGTGATCAATTTAAGCCAATTTGTATTGAACAATTTGCTATGAGATTCAATTAAAAAAAAAAAGAAAGAAAGAAAAACCTTGTAAAGCTAGACTAAACTGTGTTAACAGCATAGCAGCCATTCTTTGATGTGATGCTTTAGAGGAACTGAGGCAGAATGTGCTGTTTCTGTGCAGTTTAATAAAAATAAGGCTGTGAAACATCTTCTGATGCAAAAATCCAAGACTCTCATCAACTTCTAACACTGAACCTTAAAATCACCAGACCTGAATGCATGCAGATGAGCTGTATTCATTAATTCTAACAGCATCTGTGCCCATTTACACCAGCTAAATGTCTAGCCTAACATTCAATATAAGCAATTTACTTGTCCCTTCCCAATTAGCTCCATTACAGAAAATCTAATTAAATCATATCTTTTAGCAGGAACCAAGAATTCAAGAGCTACATTTTCTCACTTAATTAAAAGCTCTTCGTCTTGAACTGTTAATTTTCTGAAAAAGATATCCAGTAGTTCTTCCTCTGATCCACTTTGGTTGCTGAATGAAATGGCTCATTTACTCTGAGTTAGCTCTTGAACTGTACACTTAGGCTCCAGCTCTTGTGAAGAGCTTAGAAGATGACAGGAATCATAGCTGCTTTTCTCCGCACCTCTGGATAAAATCTCTTCAGGTACAGCTTGTGTTTCTTTTGGGCCCAGAGAGACATCTGGATGACCATCAGGAAAGCAAAAATGCCAACTACCAAGGAAAAAGAGAAGAAAAAAAAAAGGATCATGTGTCTTCTTTCAACGTCTGTTTCTGTGAATAAAAGAGGGTTTATGGAAAAGTCTGCAGTCTCTTCTGTGAGCAGAGACAAGTTAACTCTGCCCTTGCTCTCCACCTTGTAGTTGCTGATATACCATAGCCTGAGGCTCAGCATCCACATCAGAATTCACACAGGTGATGTTCACATCGGTTAGACACACCCTGTATCACCTGACTTCACCATAAATCACAAGGCCTCCTTGGGCATGGTGCCATCTCAACACAATCACCCAGGGCCTCTGTTGACTATTTTTCTGGTTTGCTTTTGGCCTATAACACTTTTTGTTTTTACCTCTGGCTCCTAATCGTAACAGGGAGCTGTGCTGTATCTTCCTGTTGCATGGAGGGGGAGCTCGGCCCTGGAGCAAGGAGGCAGTAGGTGCACAAACAGATTTAGCTGCCTGGTAGCGAGGTCTCACAAAGCCTAACAGCTGTAGCTGCCCACGCCCCTGCTCTGGTTGTCAGGAGCAGTAAGTGGTCTCTCGGGTACCTCTCCCTTCGGGTTGAGTGGCACCGAATGGCGAATGCTTTTACAGGTGATTTTTGCAAATTCATTATCCTTTCTTCCTTAAAATGACCTGGTGGATCAGAAGCATTTATTCAGCATCTGGTCAAGTTATGTTTGGGACAATTACAGCAAGGATGAGTGTGCTGCGTATGTTGCTGCTCCCTGCCCTTGTAAACACAGCCCTACAATGTCCCCAAAATTTCAGGTCATTTCCATACCAGAGCCTAAAGCACAAAAATGTTGTATCTTTTCAAACAAAATTAAAAGTTTCATTTTCACATGATGCAGTTTAATCCACTTTTGAAATTCCTTTCTTTTTGATTTGTAAACCATGTGGGGCTACTTTTTGCAAGTAGCTTTTACAAGTTTCTATTTTGGAATGGAAAAATAATTAAAAAGTGAATGTTTTCGAGAGCTCAGTCCCAGGGGACCATATTTGCATGGGTATTTAGGTCTCTAAGGATGCAGGAAAGTACTGAGCAAGAGTTGCAAATGCTACTAAGCAGGCTGCAGTTACGAGCTGGATGCTCAATATAAGCAAATGGGGAAATGTTACCAGGAAAGTGCGTGTCTTTCCTCTTTTGAAATACTAAGTACATCTGTTTCCCTTTCCCTATTAGAAGTATTATTCCAGGTTTACAATGCAAAGAAATTTTCCTATATTAAGAACGATTGACTGTAAATGAAGAATACTGACTTCTTTTTTATTCTAAATTTCAAAGTCTGTTTTCACTGTGGAAACAGAAAAAACAATATTTCACAAAAAGCAGAGAGCTGGTCTTGATCAAAAGAAGGTGTTGCAGTAGTGTTCGTGCTCTCCGCAGCTTTCTGAGGGTAGCACTTCAAAGGTTTATACAGTCATGTCACGGGGGATTTGATGGCAATATTTCATATGCCACAAATTTTTTGGCAAATTTTAGATTTCCAGAATTCACTCCTGCAAACAACAATTTAGAGGCTATCTTCATTCTGTTTCAAGCTTACCTGGCAGGGTTTGTGTCATCACTGTGAAACTAATCCAAGACCCAACCTGTTGCAGAGAAAAAGGCAACTGTTAATTGTATACTTTCTGTAAAGCAAAAAGGCAAGTTTTCAAAAGTGACCACTTCCCCAAAAGCTCCCCCTGGAAGAAGAGCGTGATACTCGTACTGGAAAAATAGCTAGAAAGGGACCCCCCGGTGTGCTGGATGGGGCTGAAGAGAGGGCTGGTAAATCCTTGGATCACTGGGGAGTCTGCAGTGGAGGGGAATATTCACAAAAGTCATGATATTGATATGAGGGAAGAGAAGGGTCTGGTGGAGAAACATTCATGGGGCCAAGAGGACTCTGACATACGGAACATAACAATTGATGTGCAGAGGAAACTGCGTGGAGGTGTTGCAGATTTTCTGCAGGCAAAGGCTGAAACACAGTTACCACCTACCCTTTGCATATAAGCAGAAGAAAGTCATGTACCTCATATGTATAGTTGGGACAGGAAACCAGCAAGAAGAGCCACGTGAAGGGGTTGTAGGTTGGACTTGGAAAACAGGCTTTACTTCCTTTATGAAAGGAAAAAAAAAAAAAAAGAAGGGAAAAAAAACACAAACAGACAAAACCAGTTTCAATACAGGGAGGGGAACTGAGCCTTATCACAACTTGCCTATGTAACAGCCATCCCCTTGGCCAATGCTCCCAGAGTACAACTTGTTAAAAAAGTTTCAGTGAAATCTTTTGAGGCAGCAAAAGCTGTATTTATCCCAGTGAGACTGCTGCTTAGCGAGCCATGTATCAGTTTTTACAGGAAAGGTCTGGCACGTCCAAAGGATGCAACCTTTGTTCAGAGGAAGAGAGAGACAAGTAGTTTAATGCGGACTATCCAGCAGGCGAGGGCTAAGGACACTCTTCTGGGATATAAATATGCAGCTGTATCTTATTCAGCCTGACTCAGGAATGTGAACCTGTCGCCTCTCGCATCCTCATCCTTCATCCCAGGGTGGAACAGGAAAACAACTCCAGAGCTAACAGCATGACTTGCTACAGCCACTGATAATGCCTACACAAAATGCCACATATGCAACACCTCATTTTTAAGTTGTGGGAGCAATGCTATCTTTAACACTTGTAGGCACTAAGAATGCTGATGAATTATTTGGCTCTTGCTGCTTTTAAACTGAATTAGGCCCCTTGCAACAAACAACATAAGCACCTGCCTAACAACAGCACCTCAAGTTTTCCAGAATGGAAACTGACTTTACTGTGTGACGTTGATCATACTGTGGTGAAGTATTTTCTTGAATAGGGTGTGAGATTATACTATTATTATCTGAAAATATATTTTACTTTCTACTATATATAGTATAACTTGTATTCTCATGGTACAAAAGACCCTGAAAACTCATGCTTGGAGCAGCCTTTTAAGAGCATACATATACATTGATGCCTGTGCAGGTATTCATGAGTCTATCTTTGTCTATTTGTGTATGTATGTGTGTGTATCTTTTAATGAGATGCACGTACCTAGAAACTCTGCAATCTAGTTTAAAAGTTTTTTTAAAGTATTCAAAATGGAATCCTCTGTTGTCAGTCAACAGGATGCTTTAGAGAACTTCCATGCTTAATCCATATTTAAATTGCAGTTGTATATAATTAAGATAAATTTGCTATAAGCTTTGGAACAACAACAGTCTTGCTAATGTTTCCTTGTCACCACATTTATTTTGAAGATGTTATACCTATGGCATGGTACCTACTTTATCTTTCTTTATTCTGTGGATGTAGATACATAAATTACTGTATACCAGCAGAAGATAGATAGGTTAAGTACACTTCAGTCTTAAATAGACAAACAGGGAACAAAGACAGACCTGAATGATTTTGGTGAGCTAAAGCTACGTTGATAAAGTGATTTCCAGCTTCACACATCTGCAAGACATTAAAAACATATTTTCAGTTGTATGCCTAAAATGCTGCGGTAACTGCGTTGCAGTGCATAACCAGAATCCCCCCATTACAGCTCAGGCCCTGTCCCAGAAAATATGTACTCTGAAATGACTCTCCCATGGGAAATACATTCTGTGATCTTTGTCAAATGCACAAGTGTCTAGTGAGCACCACGGGCGCAGCCTGGGGTGTAAGCCGATGTTTCAGCTCCGTAGAGCTCCGTGCGGGTAGGCTTTCAGTGTGGTTCCCGTGCCCAGCATGTACAACATGCCTTGGTCTGGGGAGATCAGAGAGGTTCCCTGGGGTCTAAGGAAGTTAGCAAGATACTTTTCTGAACTGAACATCATTGTCAGGATTTAGATTTAACCCAGCCTGCAAAGAAGCAGGTGAGAAGTTGACTATTGGTTTTGTAAAAATGTCATGCGCCAATGTGCCTACCCTCTTCCTACACACACTTTCAAAGGTGTTCAGCGTAACACCTTTATTACTCTGGTTACAGAGCACAGTAACCAGCTCTCTGGGTAAGTCATAGAGGAAGGAAAAATAAGGTGAATAAACAGGCAGCGGTTCTCTGAAGGGCAGACTGGTCAAATGGATAGTAGTCGGGAATTGATAAATGAAGGGAGCCAGTATTATTCCTGGTTCTGCTACTCTCTGGTTATGCCATTTCCAGCCGTAACCAACCTCTCAAACTTGGTCTTTAATATTTAGATGGTTTAAATCTTTGGAAGAGGTACCATGTCTCCCCACTTGGTTATACAGGATGTAGTACAAGGTGATTTCAGATCTGCTCGTGGCTTTCAGTACTTCATCAATTACAACTACTGTAGAATCAAAACCAATTACTACCCATATTTAAAGTGGGAACCGGTAGGAAAACCAGTTTCAATTCCTGAAAAAGAAAGCCTGTCAGTACAACAATCTAATTTTATGTTTTTCATTTTTCCCCTGCTTTATGAAGAAAACCAAAATGCTGTATACATTTCAATCTCGGACTGAATTGAACTTTTTTATTCATTTCTGGGTTTGAAGACTCATTTCTCCTCTCAAATTGAAAAAATCTAGTGTTAAAAAGTTGTGTTTTCTTGTATCATTTGTTATTCTAAATTTTGCAAGGCTGGAAAAAATTAAGAAATTAAAATAAAAAGGAAGAGTGCTAAAACCTAGAGACGTTAAAAGTGTAAAGTCACAAAATTAATACAGAAAAAAAGAAATACAATTGTAATTTTTAAAGCCAATTCTGAAAGTCAGCCATAACAAACTTCAGTTAAAACTAATTGAAAGGAATATGTAACTTCATTTTATATTGAAATGTGCCGTTATCTGAAAGAACATTGTAGATAGCAGTGCTGAAGAATTTTCCCCTTTTTTGGCAGGGAGACTTCTGTGGGTTTTGTTACGAAAGTTTAAATCAGTTCTATTAGCAAAGCTGTTATTCTGCATGGATATGTAGTCATGGGTCAAATCCTGCAGTCCTTTTATGTTTTTTAATTACAACTAGCTGGCTGTGATCTATCATAAACACCAGATGTAAAGCACTAAATAGCCAGAAAAGGAAATTCTATTATAAAATGTTATATCAGAAGCTATAATTCTAGCTATAGCAATAGAAGTAATTTTAATTTACGTACTTCCAATTATGAGCTAGGAACATGATTGTTTCTGATTACTATTATTTTAAAGGAAAAAAGTTTCAAAGTTAAAAGTGTTTCCGTGAAACACTATACATACTGAAATGTGCAATGCCCATACTATTGTGGAGCAAGAGATTCACACACTATAGTTAACACCTACTAATTCTATAATCAATTCTAAGTAAAACAAGCAAAGGGCATTTCTGCAGGGATTTTTGTTGGCTTACCTTTGACACTGCAGCTGCATTCTGCTGTAATTAGCTCTTACGTCCCTCTTTAGAAATGTGGCTGCTAATGCTCTATATCAAGAAGTACTGCTAAATGTAAGCTAGTCCTTAATCAGTGTCTCAGTTATAAAATATGGGGCAGCAGGAAACAGCAGAAAAAAAAATATTTATGATGATAAAATATTGAAGTCTACATGCTGTTCCACCTCTTTATATTCCATGTGTACCCTATGAGAAAAACGTTCCTGCAAAGCTTAGAGTAATTTCTCTAAATATGAGAATCTTTCAGAGGGGCCTGCCGACACTCTTCAAATTGCTCAGTACTGTTTACAGCAGCTGCAGATGTATACACTTAAATCAGGATGTTTAATAAAGACAAGCCTTAAAAGAGGGGGAAAAAAGAAATCTTCCAAATATTTTATTAATGTGTTTTAGAAACCTGTGAAAACAGGTTAAAATTATTTTATTTTGTATGTTGCTGTTTTAAATTCATTGTCTGGGAACCTGCCAGAACAAGGTCTGAAAGGGAAAGGTTTTGAGTTTCCATGGGTAGGAAGCTCTCAAAAGAGCTGCAAGAATTCAGACCACAGACCATGTGCTGATGCAGATCTGAAGGGGGTGGCTGTATTTTACAACAAATACCCCCAACAGGACTCATCTCTCTGCTTGATGGCAGCATTTTGCATAAAAGCTATAGCAGGGCGTGTAACACTGAGGCAAGGAAGGACGTTTCATTAGAAAAGGAGGCTTTTTCTATGCAGAGATTTTGAGAAGGACTAGTTTTACTGGTAGCACTGAATATTCAGGCAAGTGGTTTGCTTGGTTTCAAGTAACAGCTGCGATTGGAAAGGGCACAGACAGTGAGGCTCTGGGCACACCACTGCCTACCGCTGCCACAACCTCCTGTCTCCACAGTGCAGCATTATTGCTTTTGACTGCAGAGCGTAAGTGAGTGCATGAACTTCATGTGAGTATTTTGCTTGTCTTTGCTATACCTTGTTAGGACAGGAAAAGCTGAGAACTGCATGGCCAACCCCCAGAGACAAACACCACCAAAACTGTGATCTTTAAGGGTCCCGATTTACGAAAACATTTAAATATTGCTAAGGAGTTGTTTGAACACTTTTCTGAACAGTGTTTGCCTGAAGGAGCCTAGACACGCTACTGTCCCATCTTCCTGTTATATTTCTGGAAACTGATCTGTATCTGATTTTCAAAGAGGCTGACTGCTTTGGCTACTGACCCATGCTTGCTTGGGTAAGTCAACACCAATTGCAATACCCACAGAGGACGGAAGAGAATATAAATTTCGTTGTGAGAATTTCTTACTGAGCCTCTGCCTCACTATATGATTATGTTCATTCAAATACCAGGTCTGGTAGTCTCAGCCATCCTTCGTCACCTGCACTTTCCCTTGGCTTTAACCCCCTTTGGCAAGGATTGTTTTTATTGGTTTTAACAGCTGTTGAGGTTAAGTTATTCAGGGTACACAGTACTATCGTAAAGTTTGCTTAGGATGTAATTCTTCAGGGTCTTAAAAATGGCAAGTTCCAATCTGTCTAAATATTAGTGTTTTTACACAATCATGAGTAGTAATAATGCTGATGATGGTCTCATGGCGCTCAGATACTGTACTTCACATTAAGCTCTGTATAGGTAAATAGTACTAGGAGACTTCCTGGCCTAGAAACCTTAATAGATTATCACTAAATGCAGTCAAAGGACACAGGGCTGTGAATGTGGACATATATATATGTACACAAATTCATAGCAGCATTACTGCATTTTGCTAAATCATGATTTACTCCTATTCCACAATCATTAATAAAACTTAATTTTTGTACATACCAGAAAAGCAAGGGCAGCAAAAGAAACTTGTCTGTGGCCAAATGCTAGAAAATAGAATGAAATTATAAATTGCATTTTACAGTATGCACATGGTTTGCTATGGGTGAAATTAATCTAGTGCTCAGGAGCAGAAATACTTCTTTCCTGACAGGCTCTGCAGAAAGACTGGATATTATCACACACAATATGAAGACAATACAAATCGTAACAGCACTCTAGAAATGCCAGTCTCTTCACCACTGATCTCAAGGCAGTTTTCACCTAACTTTTTCTAGTATATGTCAGCTTCATATATCCAAGTGCTTTGTCAAAGCAGCTGGTGGTGTTAAATTCCTTGGAAAGGCAAGGGGAGGGATGAAGTGAAAGTCAGTGGCAGAACCAGGCCAGGAATCACAGTCTTATCCATAGGCCCTTCTATCTCCATGAACAGAGAACCCAAGACATAACCTATCCATTACTTTTTTTTTTTTTTTTAATAGTGAGGCTTTACTATATAACTGCTATCTGCTTCACAGTCTCACCATGCAAGAAATATATTTATCCTTTGCAAATTTTACCTGCCCTTTGCCTGCCCTCTCCTTTTTGCTGTTGTCCCCAGACCACTGTAGTGCTGTATCATGTTCATCTCCAAAGGTTTACAGTTCTTGAGTAAACCTTGGTCATGGCTGAGGGACCTAAACCACGTGTATGTAACTCACTTCCCTGACCAAGTCTTATCGAGCCTTTACTTTTGAGAACCCTTTTTCTCTGGCTGACACACTGTGATGCCAAGGCCATGCGCTAAAACTCCTCCTTGGAACAACCAGCACATGTCAACATGTAGCTGCCAAGCAGATGTTCTTCATGGGCCCTTTGTCAGCCTGGTTTAATTTACCACTCCTGCATAGCATTCCACAACTACTTGCTTGCCTTTCTTTACCTGTCCCCAAACCAGCCATCTCTGGATATGGCTGTGGAGGTCACCTGCTCCTGCATCCAAAATAAACCATCAATGTTTTACTACCCAGCTAACTAACACTAGAGGGCTGGTGATCTACAGCATTAGACCCATGTACCTATAATTGTCATTTTAATGCAGTGGCAAGCAATTAGAAGTACTTCTTCTGAATGCTTTCTCTGTTGGAAAGCTGTGTCTTGAACAAATGGTTTCCTCTATAAAGAAGCTGCACCTACTGCTCTGATGGCCCAGACTGCTACAAACTGCGTCTAGCGAGGTTTCAACATTGTTTGCAGCATTACTGTTAAAGGCACACCAAATTCAACTGTCTTTCATTGAATCACATGATTTCAAAACAGAAGTTTTGTGTTATTTTGAAAGGACAGCAAGTGCCATGTAGGAGAAATTTTTGATTGAAAAAAATTAGTAATTTAACTGAGTGTAAATAAAAATGGCAAAGCAAAACTTTTGTTCCCAAAGCTCATAGATAAGTATAAGATGCAGAGGAAAAGAAAGACTAAGGTGTAGCAAGGAAAGTAAAGAAGCAGGAAACAAAATTTATGACAATTATGCTCAAAAGAAGCAAAAGTTCAAAGAGCAAACAAGAAGAAAAAAAGCATGAAGAAACAGCAATGCAACAATAAAATATGAGAGGGAACAAAATGATGAATGAAATCTGGAAGCAAAAAACATAGGATTTTTTTCATTTTTATCAGCAGTATCTGATCGAATTTACTGATTTCTCACCAAAAAAAAAAATCTTAATGTTCATGAAAAGGATGTATCTTTAGCAAACAAATATTTCCTCCAAGAAAATGCAGCCAGCTCTAGTTCTCTCCTGCATTCTTAATACAAATATTGTGAAGATGAGCAAAATATATCGATGTTTGTGTTTCCTCCGCTTGGCCGATATTTCTAGTTCATAAAACTGGACAGCGATTGACCGTTCCTGAACAGGAACACACATTCAATGGCACAGCAGGAGTGCCTGCCATGCAACAACCTGCCTTCTGACAGGGAGTAAAGACTAATCTCTGGCTAGATTAGCCATATGATCTCACCTGGGGGCTACCTATTGATTTTGGAGGACTTAAGGTTGCATAGCAAAATCTTTTTAAAACCAAGGTCAGTTTTGTGTTCTACTAATACGTACATGGTGGTGTATATCGTGGAT
>VYZW01049405.1:49538-59934 GCA_013401315.1 Balaeniceps rex
TAAGGACTAATATTCCAAAACCGCAGAGTTCCACTGAAATCGTGGGATTTAAGATATTGTCTTAATTGAAGCATCTGGAACCAAAGATTAATGGAATCATTTTCAGTATTATACAAAGTTGCTTTCGTTTTGCAGGGAAGCAACTTATTTTTACTAGCCTTGAATTAAAAAGAGCTCCTCAATCTCTGAATGTGATACATAGCCCTGACAACACATTTTTAACAGGACAGCTGTGTATACAAGCAGGCGTCTGCCGTGCTTTTCCAAAAGATGTCTCCCATGTTTTAAGGCCACCTTAATGCTCCTGTAGGATGTGTCTGACATTTAAAAACATTCTGAATATCTTCTGAATGGTTTCTGTGTCCTTTGCCAACTCAAGTAGCTGCACGGAGGTAGTTTGTATTTCATTTCCTTGTGGACGCAAAATGAGATTTCGTTGCACAGTTAATCCATTCTGATGGCTTTTTTGTTGCCCATTACAAAGAAATGAGGTAATTGTTGTAGAAATTATTATACTGATTCTCTTTTGAGGAAGATTATGAAACAATAACAGGCGTTGCTGATTCACTTCCGAGAATGAGTTGCAGCTCATAGAGATTGAGTTTCAGAAACAAATGTCAAGAGTGATTCCTGGTGGCATTTTATCTTGGTTACATTTACCATACTACCAGAGTCCGTCTCACTGCAAACCAATTATAAGACATAAATGAAAAGTGATTTTCAGCATGTGAAATCTCAAATACTTTTATTATGCATCTTGTATGGTAGCCAGAGTCAAAGATTAAACAATTTGAAAGTAATTAAACTAGAGAGAGTTGAGCTAAGAAAATTTCAAACAAATAACAACTTATCTGAAGTCTGGAGCAAACTTACAGCTTTGCTGGGAATTTTAAATTTTTTTAAAATTAATTTGGCTTAGGATGGGGACCTCAGATGAACCTGTTAAGGAGTGGTCACTGCAAGGATTCTGCACATCCCTTGCCCACTTAAAAGAAGGTAAAGGTGTTGCTGGCTCTTCTGTGCTACCAGAAAAATCTCTCCTTTGAAGTGTGTGAGCAAGAGAAGGAACACAAACGTCTTGCAGATCTGGATTTGAATTCAACATTCTGTGTTCTCATTCCCAGCTCCACTAACTCCCTTAATGTCTCTCCAAGTCTCTGTTCCTCCCTCTGTAAATGGTATTATTACTCGCTGCGTTTCTCTGCTGTATACCAGCTCCCTTGATTTTGCAACCATCGTGTGGATAAAGTGCTGTGGGAAAGCTGTAGAGTTCCTTGAGGCTCCTAAGTTCCCTGTGTGCCCTCCCACTTCCAGTGCTCCAAATTATGCAGCCGACAGGCTTTCATGTTCCACCCCTCTGCCAGGCACTAATCCCCCAGAATGGGGACAATCACACTGAAGAGAAGTTCCTTAAGTGTGAAAGTTCCCAGCCTGCCTGGTGCATTAACCACCATCCCGTGGCGGTGGCAGTGCCTTGAGCCTCCCTGGCATTTATCTTGTGTAGCTGCTTGCCACTTTCTTGTCTGTAACAGTTCTTAATCCCTCCCATTAATCAGGTCTGCTTTGTTTCTTCCAGAGCCCTTCAAAAAGCTGGGGAATGGCAGGGACTGTCGAAGGTCGTAAAAAGCTATGTTGGTTGGCTGTCCTCTCTTCATTGCTTTTTGGCATGCTCTTGAGTACAGACTAAGCAGAGTGCGTTTCCTTGTGGTCAGCTCCTACTGTATTATACTGGAGCTGTTTAATTTTCCTTGTTAGCGTTACTGTTCCAGTGATGGAGAAAAGCAAAGCTGTCTGGTTTATGCTTATATATGAGCTCCTCTGACTTGTTTCTGTACAGCTAGATACAACCTGTGCTCTTCACTGTTCTGTAACAGTGGCTGAGCTCTTATTTGTGTTTGTCACTTAAGAGTTGTATTTCTTAAAAGTCTTTCAGAACTCAAATATGTTGTGTATGGTCCTGGGGAACAATTACAGTTTGAGGAGGTAAGTTTCAAAAATCAGATTACCAGTTCTGAATTCCTATGGTGCTGCTTCTTTTCTCAGTTGTTCTTGACCTGAGTCATGACAAGCAGACCTCTCAAAATTCCTCCTTGTTGTGCCTAGGTGAGAGCTGGCATGGGGGTAGTTATCTTCTGTGCTGGATGCTGATGCTACTCACCTTATGAGTGGAAACTCTCTATAAAGAGACTGTAAGTAAGTGGGACACCCAAAGTCTTGTCCTCTCTTCTCTGTCAAGCGTGACTTCGGGTTACTACCCGCTGTGTTTATTATTTCACCTTCTGTTCAGCTGTGTGTCTAGAGTGCAAACTATTTGGGGAAAATACTACATCTCCCATTGTGACCAGGTGCAGTGAGCAACTGCAACTGGGTGCAACTGGGATCCTATCTGTGGTCAGGCTTATGAGTGCTGCTAAAATGCCAAACCGCTATTGATACGAACAACCTGAAACTCCCACTGACTCTGAGACCAGGCGTGCAGCCTCACACCCGCTGTAACCTCCTCAGCCATGGAAGGGCAGTCGCCACCCCTCTGTCCTCCAGGAAAATAGCTCACGCAAGTGTCACTTACTGAACCACTGGGTGGCGGAAGTTCTTTGTACTTTCCACTTGATCATAAATAGTTGAGAGACGAATGTAAAAGAGCAGATATATTAGAAGAGGCCCGGTGTATTCTGTTAGAAAAAACTAGAAATGAAAAAGAAAATAGCTGTATCAGAGTAGGAAATTGTACCAATAAAGGCATGAGAAAAAAAAAAATATCCGCAACACCTATTCATCCTTCAAATGTCATTTTGGCTTCATTTTGAGGACTTAAAAGACGCATAGGTTTTTTTCTGCTGTCTCTTTAGCAAAGGAGTAAAATCCATCTAGGAAACGAGGGTGAGGTTTCTGTGCAGAATGTTAACCCAGTCAGGCAGGCTTCATGGAAGGTGGTCAAAATCACAGTCATCTCCTCTTTATACTTTTGGCTGTGCCATCGGATGCCTATTTGGAATCTAAATAACACTAAAAATCAAGGCCTAAAAGCTGAAGGCAGCTTGCTTTCTGCCAGTGTTTTTTGCAATTAAGTGATACATCAGTTAAAAGCCAACCAAGCATGACAGAACCAAACATAGCTTTGAATCCTGGTTGCTAGCAGAGTCATCCGGAAGGGACGGATCATTGCTTGAAATTTGGTGGTGGGTGGAAGAGCAGGACCTGCCTTCCTGGTGTATGGCGCTTTGCGCCTTTGTTCAGTGACCAAGTGGGACTCCTCCCTGTGCGGGCATCAGCAGAAGTAGCCTGCAGTGGGCAGACTGGACAAGTAAGTTATCCTGTAAAACAGAAAGAAATAATTTCATCTCCCCACTGTCACTCCTGCTAGCCACAGAGAGTGAAGAGGAGATCTGGGGGAAGGGAGAGAAGGCAGAGCTATAGCGCTGCCATGAGCTACCCTCAGTTTTATGTTCTGGCTTTGGTTTGGTACAGCCTGTATTGCCTTTTGTCAGGGCACACTCTTAAGCTACAAACAGCTGGAGGAAGTAAAACGTGGTTAGAGTGATGTGAGGTCTGGATTTGATCATCTGTCCCCACTGGAATGAATCTCAGAATAAAATGGAAATGGTGTAGTCCTACATGTTTACAAGGACCAGCAACTGGCAAATCATAACTCAAGTGCATAGTATTACCTAAGGGATAAAGATTCATAACCAATGGGCCGTTTGGCTTTAAGGTGGCTATTTGCATTGCTATAGAATTGTAATGGATAAATACCTGTGGCTTAAGGAAGAAACACTGAATTTAGACTACCTTTCTCAAAAGTAGTATTTGGCAGGAAGTCCGACACCCAGTGGGCTGTTCTTCTAATCACTCTTCAGAAGAGCTTTGAAACAGAAAGGTTTTCCTGCAGAAAATTCTCCAACCTATTCTCCAACTAGGTTTCCTTCCTTTGGGACCCCCAGTACCATTTGTTTTCCTCTATTACAGGGGGGAACTTTTTGAAATTTCAGCCTTTCATAGCAGGATTATCTCCAAAAGTAACAGACTTAAGTGTTCTCTACAAGGGAAATGTCAAATTCTCTTTTGTTCCACGTGACACCATGATTTCTGTGCTCCATTTAGACGCTGCATGTTTCCAAGAGTTGGGGGTGGGGTGGGGGGTGTGTGTGTGTATGAAAACCTTTAATCAAGGAGTGTCTAAGAGCCCACATTGTTGTGGGACACACCACAGCCAAGAGCTTATTAGAGTTTTGCCCTAATAGCAGTTGTGTGGGTCTATTCCTGACTGTGTTATGCACTCTGCAAACACTGTAAGAGACGGCCTCTGCTATTAAAACCTAATGCACTAAATAAATGGTGGTATAGGAGACAGAGGTGCAGATAATACGGTCTGGGCAGGTCAGTGTAAGAGCTTGGAATGAGCTGCTTTCTTCAGTGTAGCTTTTCCTCTCAGCCACATGTTGCACCACAAAATACACCCGCAACTGCCAGCTTTTATCATCTGTTTGGCATGAGCATATTACAAAGCTGCCAGGAAAAGTTTGGCAGGACCTAGCACCGAGTTGTGGTTAATTGTCACTGCACCAAGCGTTCCCCCCTTACCCCCTGGCTGATTTCAGATGCTGAAAGGAGAAAGAAAGCTTCAGGATTTAGTAAAAAAACCCAGTCTCTACTTAACAGCCAAAGCTACCAGACACTCGATACCTGAATCCCTGTGACTGGGTGAGGAGGTGTTTTTGATGTAGGAGGGGGATGCAGAGCCTCCTCCCATCAGAGCAATTCAGCAAAGCAGCTGAGAGCACCAACGGCAGCTCTTGAGTTGGGGTTTGTGGTGGTGAGCAGCATCAGCATGCTGAGGGTGCTTTACAGGCCAGGGACAAGGTCCCGTCTTATCTGTGTCAGTCACATCCAACACAAAGCGTTAATCGCCCATGCGGAGGCAGGTGGTCCAGGGTCAGCTGTGAGATTTGCAATCAAAGTAGGTATTGTCTGGCAGGCAGGACTGCATTTGCCTTTGTCATAACTGTGTCACACTGCTGGAATATAGTTAAGATCAGTGGCATTCTGTTTTAGAGGATGAGGTTCAATTTGCTATAATGTTCTGGGGGTTATTTTTACATTTTGGGTGAGTTTCAGTCTGTTTCCCTTTGTTGCATCTCCCCTGCTGCAACCTCTGGCCTCCTTCTCTGGCCCACTGATTTTAAACTCATCAGAATGAAAAGTGAGTTCCAGAAAGGCAGGCAGAGAAACTCTGCTAAAAATCCCACGAGTTCAAGCAGGTTGAAGGGAAAGTAGTCTTAAATTAACACAAAATTACAATCGATTGTAACCATTGGCAATCAAAGACAAGCACCATTCTTTTACTATTGATTCTCAATGAATATATGCAATTAAGCCTACCTAGTATCTTCATGCTCATCCTATAGTTGACTAATTGCTGGGCTTGGGGAGTTATTAGTTGTGTTAAGGATCAGTTCAACCTATCATTTTTACAGAGGCTCAAAAAACTACAAAAATACTAAGATACTAGTTCCTGCTGACATATCCTGCAAAAATAATAATCAGATTTTAAACAAAACCCTAAAAATAATAGCATTGTACCCTATAGTTTCTAGACAAAAGAAATACCATTTTGTAAAAAACAAAAAAGTGATCATTTAAAACACAGAGCATTTTTCTTCTGCAGAAATATAAAAAACATCTAATATTTAGAAGAAAATTACTTTTTCTTTACCATCTTGTGGGCCTGCCTAGATCATTTTGATGTGTTTGGCACAGCCAAATATGGTGGTCCATAGTAAACACAAAGATCTTTTCCTGGAGGAGCATCACATCTCTATTAGAATGTGCATAGCTCAACAGAATTTAACTGTTGAGCTCATCATTAACTCTCTGAAGAAAGAAAACAGGAGATTGCCCCTTTTTTCCACGTCTGTACATGCTATTTCATATCTTGCACAGTGTCCAGTTCTCTTACCTTCCTTCTCTCCTCTACAGTATCTGGCATTATATACTCTATATACCTCTTATTCTCAGTGGCATAGAGAAAGTGCTGCTCTTGCATCAAACCTCCCCCAGGCATGAGCTCCATATGGGGTGCTAAACTCAAGCTTCTTTTCCTTGGGGACCTGATTCAGTAATACCTAAACTGGAATCATCTACTACATAAACAACAAAACAGAGATCTAAAATATGTCAAAAGGGAGCTAATGTAGAAGTCTCCATCATTCAAGAGATGATGAGACAAATGGGAAAACAATACAGGATAGCTAATTTGCAAACCAGCAAGTCATTTCATCTTACCTGGTTCTTTTATCTCTGTTCAGATGATCATGCCAGTAACACCTTGCTGAACTGAGTAACAACCAAGTCAGCAATTACAATCCCAGACCTTACGAGGCAGAGGGTATATTTAGGGAGATATGAATGCAGCAAAGGTGAAAGGAGCTCTTTAAAGTTATTTTCTGCCTGGTAGGGGCAGCTGGCATAGTGCTGGCAACAGGTCTACTGCAGGGAACAGAAAGGGTTTTGATGTGAGTTAATAGTACCATGTGTACTGGTTGGGAAAAGGCAGAAAAGGACAAAAGGAAGCTATAAACAGAGGGGGTGGAGTGGAGGGAGTCTGAAAAAAGTCCAACAGAATCTTTATAAACAACAGCCCACGGATTACCAATCTTCACATGAGGGCATCAGCTAATTCCTCTCTGTAATGTTTATGACATGCCCTTTCTGTAATACCACACAACACACCCTATCTTGTATCATGTTGCCTTTTGGCATAGTCTCACATTATCTCATTTATGACAAGCTGCAGAGCAGAGCTGAGGAAAGGCCATACAGCTTTTTCCATACTGATCCCTTCCCACAGCTCTTTCCATGCCATGTAGGGGCAGTTTCCCAGTTCATCGGTGCTGGTCATGATGTCTTCTCTTCCTCTGCCAACGGGATGTCTGGGTTCAAACAGGGGAAGCGGATGGTGTGGTATGAGGATAATACCTGCAGCCGGGACAATGACTTTGGGTCATTGCCTGAAGCTCTCGGCACAGCGAGAGATACAAAATAGCTCAAGCGTGTCCTGGGTAACTTTGATGGAAAAGCAGCTGCAGTATATAAATTATCTAATAGACAGAGCTTAGTTGCTCTGATAAATGTGAGACAAAGGCACTAGTTGCAGGTCTGAGCCAGGGTCAGACTGAGACAGTACGTGCTGCATAAAGAGGAGGATCTACTGATATCAGACAGACAGGCCATTACTATGTGCGAGTGTACAGAGAGCAGCTGGGGTTTCTGAGAAACAGGCAGTTGAAGCCCCTCAAGTCCCCAGATCACATTAAACTTAGCATCTAACTACCTTAGACTCCTTTTACAATGCCAGCCCTAAGTACTCTTGAGCTAATGACCATTAAAAAACATTATTAATTTCTGAACTAATTTCTACTTCATATGCTTTGCTACCTCATTAAAGGCTATATAGTTACCTGGGGATGATAATGGCATAATTTTAGCAGCATCTCTAAATCTTCACCTTTTTAAAATTTTTGTATTTTCATGTTTGCAAAAATCTGCAGCAGCAGTTTTGCATCAGGTAGTACAATTCTTAAAGGCTGCTTGAATATTCAATGATTTTTGTTCCAGTTCTCATGGAACTGGCTAATCCATTCTACAAAACTTAAATAGCGCACACAGAGGCACCTGAAACTTCCCTTGTCTGGGCAGATTTTGCAGTGACTCGGTGTCTAAGAGTATTTCAGGCTGCAGCTCAATATTTACTGCAAATATCAGAGGGAGGGACAGATTTGCTGTAGGATTTTATAGGCAAATTACAGCTGACTTAGGCCAGCTTCAGGAGCTGGGGAGTGAACAGCGATGGATGCTGTTTCTGCCTGAGCCAGGTCTGTGCTCCCTCTGTGGGAAAAGGGAGGTGAAACCCCGGCTTCCTCCTGTCTCTTCAGACTGAGCTGTCTGAAACCACTGGTTTGGCATGAGACCACTTCCAAGCTCTGGTCAAGATTCTTCCCTGAGAGCACGAGCCTTTGCATGTTTCTTACTCAAAATGGAAAATTACTGCAAATTAACAAATGCTCTTCTTATACACACATGTATATGCATGTTATATATGTTTGTACCTATACATATTCAGCAAAGCACTGAAATTCTGTTTGTAACCAAACACCAATGTGAGTTCAGATTTGCAGGGCTTTGACAGCATTTTGAAATCTGCCATATAATGAGTATCATTTAAAAATGTATATCTATCGTCTGCTATGTAGATACCTAAATGAAATAGCGCTTTTTAACACCTGGCTAATACTAATAACCTCAACTAGCTCTTTCCACAGTGCTTTTCATCTAGAAGCCTCAAAGCACTTCACAAAGAGGAAAATACTGTTATTTTCTTGACGCAGATCTGGAAACTGAGATACAGAGAAATTCAGTGACTTGTCAAGGTCACCAGACAAGGTGGGCAAAGACTGACAAAGGGGCACCTGGTCCTCCCAAACACTGGTTCACTCTGGTTCACTCTTCTCTTTGTGCTCTCCTTACCACCCGGTATGGGGTTGGGTAAAAATTCCCCATACAAAATAATTTTGCCAGGCTTATGCATTCTAGAGGGACTAAAACTTCTCAAATTTGCATAGATTGACAAATTGTCAACCTCCATAGTTACCTTGAATACAAATAAGAAAGGGTCTGCACTTATCAGCACCATATATCAAGTAGCTCTTTGTTCCTTAAGTAGCAGGAAGGGTTTAAGCATAAAGCTGTGTACAACTGAAAGAAACAGCTTGTGCTGTTCATGATTACTGAATTCCCTCTACCTTCTTTTTGTGCTTGAAGTGGTAAAAACACAAGGGTATTAATATAAACACTTATGCATAGGTTCTTCAGCCTGTACTGTGCTCAACAGCAACCAAAACGTTCACCCCTCAGAATTAATTTTCCTAGTAGCTCCCTAACTCCCTTTGGCGCCTGAAAAATTGACATGCTGGCACGGTTCATCGTGAGCTTGTGGCATTTGTTGCTGAGACCAAGAGAAATTATTGCAACACTGTTTGCCTTATTAGAAGCAGCGTCTGAGGAATCCCAATCAGCCAGCTGGGCAGTTTCAGAGGTCTCCTCTTCCCTTATCAGTTGACTTCATGCTGCCACTGGGCAGTAACAAAGAGCCAAAAGTCTATGTGGCCCAAGGAAAGGCACAAACAATATAAAACCATGGCAAGAAGTCAGGCAAATGCAAGCTGTTCTCTCCTGATAACCCTGGAGGTTGAAAATTATTAGACTTAATTAAATGAAAAATAAGACCAATCTTGTGTGTCTAGTTTGCCTTTGTGAAAGGTTACAATGTTTTGGAAGTTCATAGCATTTGACTGGGATCAGCTCAAGACTTGGCCAGCTGTACCAAGGTAGAGCAGCACTTACTGCGTGCTCAAGCAGAAACCTCTGCCAAGTACAAACCGCTAGCCGTAAAATGGAGGCACTTTGCATTACAAATAATTGTAGTTGGAAAACGGGCTGTAGAGGAAATAGTGATTTCTTTTTTTCCTGGAGATCATCTTCTATGATCAAATTATCTATTGATCCAAGAGGTCTAGCAATGAAAAACCATTTGGGGATTTCTCTCTCTTTGGCACTTTGTTGTAGTTGTTCTTAAGCCACCCACAGATTTACACAGGATCACACGTTCTGTTTATTTGGCACTGCTGCTAGGTTTTCCAGGTACCCACAATTCCGTGAAAGTGTAATTCAGTCCTGTCCCACAGCTAACTGTGTTTGAATTCGCCACAAAATATGCAAGTTCTGATACGCATCTGCCGAGAAATATATTCAGTGACATTCTCCACTGATACATCCTACAGATCCTCAGCTCTCTCTCTTACCTTGATCTCAAATTCCTTCTTAAGCAATGATCATATGAGTTTTCTTACATTTTCCTTCTTCACACTGGCCCACTAGTGACTCGGTGCTGGGACTCCCAGCCCTCCCAATCCTTCAAATTCTTCAGATCCTGTCTTTTTTCTTCTATTATAATTGTCTGTACTTCTACATCCCATTGAGAGGTTATAAATCTTTATTGAAGTCTCTTCTTCTGTCCCCAAATTATGGAAAACATCTTAAGTTGTTCCCCATGGGAAGCCCAAAGTTGACCTCAGTATAGAGAAGGTGGAGAAAATGAGTCTGCAGCAGTTTGACTGCCTCTTTTTTAAACCCATCAATACTCATAAATTGCTTTGTATCACACTCATCCCACAGACTTCATGGGATTGTTCCACGTTTACAGGACCAACTGAGTGAGCTCTGNCTTGTCCAGTTTCCACAATGTCTAACTCGGTGATAATTTTGCTTGCCAGCCAGAAGGGAACAGACCAATTAGTGAAAGCATAGACTTTCAGATTTCAAAGACATTCTCAGGTTAAAT
>VYZW01049405.1:68325-87791 GCA_013401315.1 Balaeniceps rex
CCATAGTGACCTACTGGAGAGAGGAACCGGTACTGTCATCCGCAAGCTGCTTAAAGACCTGACACTCACATGCTCCATACATATAGGCACAGCCAAGGAAGGACAGTGGCTTGTCAGTGGGCCTTGTGGTCACCCCACATGAGTAGGGTGGGATCTGTGGGCTGCCTGAGGGAAGAATCTAATAACTTGGCCTACAGCCATGATGCCAGTTAGCAAAACCTCACTTGCTTCATTAAAGCAATTGCAAGCAACTGGCGGTTTGTTTTCCATTGGTATGAACAGTCTCATCATGGCTTTTATGGCTTTCAGAAAGTGGAGTTCTATCTTACTCATGTTTCTCACTGCAGAAATTAGGAATCTCATTACCTAATATACGGATGTGAGCTGTGTGTTACTCCAGCTAACGCAGTACATGCAAACTACAGCAAAAGCTAGGTCAGTCTAGTAGTGAGACTACTTTCAGCTCCGCCACCTATGCCTGCCGCAGGATGTTGGAAAGGTTTCTTCATCTCCCATTCCTTCACTGTCCTTTCAAACCCTTCTGCTGTCTTCTGTCTTTGGGCTGTGAAAGAATTGAATCTTTCACTTCCTCCTTGCACAGAAGAGCCCGTAAGGTTAGAGTTCCCTACAGCCTCATTTGGGTGGAATGCGTTGCCTCTCTCCCACCACCCTGACCTTCCAACAGCTGCTTAAAGGAAAGTAACCTAAGTCAAACTGAGACCAGAATTAAAAACAGACCATGGTTCTACCCACAGCATAATACAGGTATTGTTCCTGGCGAATGCTTTCGTTTTACAAAGAGATTCAAAAGTTTTGTGAGTCTTCCTGGCTGGCATCTTCTGCCTGGAATCCTTGGCCTCACCGCTCTCTCAGAACTGTTCTTTGTGTGAACAAAGAATAAGACATTCCATCCAATAATTTTCCTGCATTAGTAACAGGATTACCAGAAATCCATTTTTTCTTTTTAATATCCTTCCACTTTCAAAGCTGAGGAGCCTTGCAGCAAATGAATGTATTCAGGTCCTGCACAGGCATACAAACCCTAGATAAGCTAAAAATGTTTTTAAAAATTGATTTTTTTTTCCTCAGGCAATATTGTTATGTCCACTTTCTAATCTTTAATTGGATGTCAGAGTTAGCACGTTGATAACTTGGCTCGCTATCCTTTTAATTCTGTTTTGACTACTGATAAAGTAATTACACCATTTGACAAAGGGAAGGACAGGCTGAGGAAGTTGGAGTAATCTGATGCTAAAACACATTGTACGTTAAGATGTATCATGTTGATTGTTACAAGGACATACTTACTGTGGTCCAACCGACCTGCTGACCCAGGTCTGTAAAATACAGTGTAATAATAGAGGAAACGGCAAGGCTTTGAATGTTAATGGAATCCTTCAAATAGGGCCCATCTGTAATGACAAAAAGGGAAAAGGAGATGGCATGAACAACAGGCATCCTCTCAGAGGCTCAGCGTAACGCGTAGGCTGCCCTGCCTGGGTCAAGGTGTAGGCCCAACTTGTATTCTGATTTATTTTGGTGACTTGGTACTTATTCTCCAGGTTAGCAACTTAGAGCATTTCTATGAGAGTTATTCTCCTCTCATTTTAACAAAAGCATTAGGCTGACATGACACTGGGCAGCAATGCATAGCAATTGTTACGATGCTATCTCTGTTAATCTAGACCATTAAAGACATGCCATGCAATCACACAGACAATTTCATAGAGCACTTTTTGTTCTGTCTTGCAAGACTAATGGGAAAGTCGATGTTATGCAGTGTCTCCCTCACTGATATCTTTTGCTGAAGTGTTTGCATTCTCAGGCTGTTTTACAATAGGTGGCACCATCATGATGAACGCAACTTCTTGGGCAAAGGCCCACAGACCAAGATTTCTTTGTAAGCTGTCTGACCTAGGCAGACCAGGTGTATCTGAGCATTACATTACTTTTCACAGTATTCTGAGGCATCTGCTTCCAGTCCTGATGCACCTAGAGTGTACAGGCAGAGACATAAAATGGCACTATCTGATTCTCTTTTTTTTTATAGAGGCAGTGAGTTGGATATTAGGAAACCCCAACAGCCACTGGCATGCGTTGTTGCCATGGCTGCAATACTTCTTTTCTCTTTTCCACTTTGGGTATTGTGTCTCCCTTTCAATATACTTTTGTTGACTGTTTAAGTCAGTGAGAGTGCTAAATTCCACCAGGTGCTGAGCCCTCATTTTCTAGGGTACTGCAATGCTACACGTCCACAGACCAAATGCCATACAGCCCATGGCAACTTCATCTCCCATTGCCATGTCCACCAAGAACTGGTGTACTGGCACAAAAAAAGAGGCTGCCTCCTGCAGCCAGTTGCATCTTCTGATGAGGCTGTGAGCAAGTATTAAAACAGATAATGCAGGGAGTGAGGGAAGCGAGTGAATGGTTTTAAAACTGCCTTGTCTTCATTATTTGATCATATGCTGTATTGTGAAACATTTTTACTCCATGGTTATGAAAACCATTAGATTCCTTTATTAATGAGAAAGCTAATAAGTTAATCATGGATATCAATTAATGAAAAAGTGCTAACAGTTCACCCAATAACATGTATAGAGAGAGCAAACTGTTAGAAGGAGAACTTGCCAGAGGATTAGTAATATGTTAGGTGGTTGTATTCAACCATATGAATACTTACTGCGTTCTAGTTGCAGGCCAACACGGGAAGGGTACCACTGGGGACCTGTTCAAATCACAAAGCATGGCTGTTAATTTCATGGTGGAGGATCTAAAATTCTCTTTCTGTTAGTAGTCTTTTTAGCTGATAGTTACAAATGTGAGATAAAAAAAAAAAATCCTCTCTTTCAGTCTCAGCTGCACAAGGAGAATACAAGAGAGCTAGGAGGAGTACACAATACACACATTAGAGCAGAAATCCCTTCTCCGCACTTGAGTGTTGGAAGGGCCAATCTCAATGCTGAATGCTCCATCAGCACACGAAAAATGGGCATGTGCGCACACCACTGGGAAGTATAAAGAGGACCCTGTTTATTACTATATTTGCTAAAACTCCGTACTAAATGTCTTGCCCCTCCCTCCAAAATGATGCTTGTTCTACAGTCTGGTCCAAAGGGATTGGTTTTTCCCATTTAGGAATATAAAACCTTACTAGGGACGTGCAGCTAGCACTAGTTCTTAATCACGGATTAATCAGGCAAATAGAGACACAAAAAGCAGAGGCACCTGGGTAGCTAATACTGGGTTATGTATGACTTCCATGATACCCATCAACTTAAGGATGTTCCCTAAAAGCAGATTTTTAAATGCTCTGGTTTAAAGGTTGCTCCTAAATGCACAATAGCAGTTGGTAGTTGTTATTAGGTGTCCTTTGATGATTTTGGACAGAAACGTGCCAGTTTGTTTGAACAGGTGCAGGTCTCCAGCTGCATTTGTTTCTCTCGGTGTCAGGGCAAGTGGGTAAGTGCCACAGAAAGACTGCAGAAGGGATTGTGGCTGTTCACATTAACTTGTCCGGCTCTTTGTAGTGCCTGTATGCAGAAGGCTGTGCCCCTACAGCTGTGCTGGCTGAATGGACAACATAAGCACTCCTCCCTTGCATCACATAATTTAGCTTAAACCACACACACACTTGGGTTCACTGTTGAAGGTTTTTAGGACTGACCTGGAGCAGCCTGGGGAGACCTTACACAGCCCATGGTGTTGACTGAGATTTGGGGGCAGCAAAGCCTGACAGAGGAAAGCAAGGGAGCAGCTGCACTATCACTACCCCCAGCTATTTCTACCACATTTGTCTTTATTTCCTTTGACACACCTTAGGACAGTTCATAGCCTGAAAAAGATTTGCTTTGTATTTTCAATTCAAAGTCTGGGTGAAATTGGTCAAATAGAGCCATGGTTTTCTTTAGACCTATCGTAAAATTGTTAGTATTCCTGTATTTAAGATACCAGTATTCCTGTACCTTAAACAAATGGAAGAAAATTCTCCACAATGACTGTGATCAAATGTGGGAGTATTTGCCCTGAGAAGCTGTGGGATCTACTTCCCTGAAGATAGTCAGGCCTCAGCTGGGGAAGACCCTGAGCAATCTTATAGGACTTGAAAGTTGGCCCTGCTCTGAGCTGGGGCCTGGACCAGGTAAACTCCAGAGGTTGCTTCTACCTTAACTGTATTTCAGGATGATCAAGAGAGCTTGTTCACCCCACTGGCTGCCAGCTGGAGGGGAAGGGGAGCTGTGCACAGCGTGCACTGCACCCACTGTGCAGTGGCACCCAGCACACTCTCATCTCAAAAGTACTTGGTCTGAGTTTTGTAGGCAAGAACAGACATTAGATGAACCCATGAACCAGGGCTAATAGTAGGAGGTGAGACATCCATCAAGTAAGTCGCAAACATTTTTTTCAAGGTACCACAACAATCCATGGCTATTAAAGATAACAAAAGGAAGACAGAGAAAGAGCAGCTGTCTGACTTGTCAAGGAAGATATGATTTGCTCCAGGACAGCAGATATCAATAGTTATTTGGGAGCCTGAAATGCAATGTACTGGTGTTAAATTGGAATCTTCCCCCCAGCCCCCCTGCCTCATATTACAGTATGTTTCAATAAAAGCCAATTTACCTGATCCTGTGGCAGTGCGCTTTTAGGTATGGCTCATAATCTTCACAAGGGCAAACAGAGGTTGTGCGTTTAAGCACGTCATCCCACATTTCCAGTCCTTTAGCCTCAGTACACCATTATGTTGAAACATACTCAAAGATTTAGACAGATGGCAGTGTGCCTTTGCTGCTGCTTGTCTGCAGTGACCTTGTTATCACACCACCGTGTCTCTCTGGTTTCCAGACCATTGTTGGGGTGCTGTGTGTATTTTGCTGGAGGGACCTGGAATTAGCTGTTGGGATGTTGCTTCCCAGCTCTTACTGTTGGTCGGGGGTCACCAGCTAATGTCAAGTGGAAATGCTGTGCAAATGGAGTGGGGGACAAAGTCCAAACACATGTCTATTTGTAAGTATGTTGGTTTTAGTCTGAACATGAAAGTTTCCCACTTTCAATCTTTACTGGCAGCAGACTTTAGCAAGCCTGTTCCCAAGTCTTAGCTGCCTGGGGTCCTGCAAAAAACAGCATTGCTTTCTGGAGAGAAGTGTGACCCCACTTTATGCCTCAGGAGGTCTCAGAGGTCTGGCTGGTCTGCTCTCCCAGCCTGATAAGACTCACTTCAGAGAGAGGAAACCCCACACATTCCTAGGCATCAGAGATTTGCCTGCTCTCCGCTTGGTAGCAGTCAGCCACGGGTATCCTGGCCCCACTTGTCACCATTTACCTGCCTTCTTCCTGTGACTGAGTGTTTTCCACAGGGATCCTCCAGAGCTCTCACTAAGACAGCTCTGGATTTCTATTTGGCAATGCAGGAAGCCACCCCAATCCAGCCTGGCTCTGGCAAACACACATTCATGTCATTCCTATGGGAGAAGAGCTCTTCTTTCTTTTAATAGTGAAAAGAAGCCAAACACAGTGACTAATTATCTCCCATATTAATTCTTGCTACTGCCTGTCAGCACAGGGGGTTGATGGCTCTCTTGGATACCTAGAGCCAGTACTATCTGGCAGACAAGCTTCACCTGCTACCAGCAGGAGTTCAGAAGTGCATGTGGAGAGTGCATGCTCCCAGACAGAGTAAACAAGCACTCACTGAAGACAGAGACATAGCTGCAGCTCTGGGCAGCACTCGAAGGCCTCTCTGCACTCCCACACCTGGCAAAGCTCCCCTTGCTTCCAATATAAAGCTGGAGGGTTTCTTTTTTCCAGGGTGGGGGTTTTTTTTAGTAGCGTTTACTTCCCAGTTTATTCTTATTAACACTTTCCATTGGTGCCTCCTGCGGAGATTAATGGCAATCCAAGAACATGGGTGACTGAAGTTTATCTTGTAGCTCCTGTTGCATGAAGATCAGGCATGTATTATTATTTACTTTCTGACATTGTGATGGGGCACCAGAGCTCAGCCACATGGTACTCGGTAGGTCACAGTCCCTGTATATTCCTTGCGATGAGCAGAGCTGTTCAGCTCCCTTATGCAGTGTTACGGTTTTGGCTATGCATTTCACACTCAGAACAAAGTTGTAAAAATAACATTGCATCCCACTTACATCCCAGACCGCTTTCGACTTGAAAAAGCAGGTATAGGCTGACCAGAAAATAAGAATGGCCATCACAGTTCAAACCACAGGTCTATTTAGCCAATCTTATATCCTCTGATATTTAGCCAATATTGTGGTTCCCCTATCACATTTCTTAGATTTCTAGCATTTGTGTAGAACAGTTTTGGTTCCTTTCTTTGCAGTATGTTTGAACAGCTATTGAAACGTCTTTCTGGTTTTCCATCTCCTATTTGATTATTTCTACCGTCCTGACTTAGCCTTCTCTTGAAGGATGTTTGTCTCAGACTTTAATATGGTCACCCCCCAACTGCATGCACATAGGCACCTGAAAGTTTTGCCTGTTCCTCAGCTGAAAGGTTATTCACAAACTCCTTGATTTAAGCGTCATCAGCATCAGTCTTCTTCACTGAGCAACCTGATCTAGTGCAAGATATCCCTGCCCATGGCAGGGGGGCTGGACTAGATGATCTTTGAACATCCCTTCCAACCCAAACTGTTTTACAATACAATTCTATGATTCATTCTGTTATGATTCAGACAATGTTCCTTCTATGTGTACAGGCTTCCTTTAGTCTGGAAGTGTAAGCGGTTCGTGATAAGTCTTAAGCCTTTTACCTTATTCCATCTTCTCTGTCAGGAATCTGCTCCAACTTTGTGGAAAAAATCCATATATTTATTTAAAAACAGTTAAAATATTTTAATGCTATTACCTTTAAAGCACCATAATTTTTCAACACAGGATGGTATTTTCTTGGAAAGAGACTCAATGTTTACTTTTAATAATCTGATTTAAAAAATGGACATGAAGAAAAATATTTAATTTTGGATGGGTTATTTGTTGTACCTGCCAGTATTTAAAACAAAAATTAAAACATAAGCAAACTGACAGGATATATAAAAACTGACAGCTACCTTTAATTTGACCACACCCAACTATGAAACCATCTACTAATACCGGATATAAAAAGGAGATGTAGTGCTATTAAACAGCCATCCAAATGCTTGCTAAAATGACAGCCTCAGTGCCATGCACAGCTGCCAATACCACCATGCAAAGATGCACAGAAAACCAAGTTCTACTGGTCCCGCTGCTCACACAATTTGTTTTTTTCACTGCATTTATACTAGAATTTCAGTAAATTAATCTGCTGACAATCACAGGAACTGAGGACAGTTTTAAAAGCCCATATGCAGTTTTAAAAGCATCCAAAGGTACTCTATATCCACAATTCAAATTGACCATAATGTGTGCTCCACCACTTAAATATCAGAAGAGGTTCTGAAAATATAACAACTAAGAAATCTTAAGTACTAGGTACTTTCCAATAGTTATGAAATTGAAGGGGTCAGTCTAATTTTTATTAAGTTTCAAAAAGAACCTTCCATACAAATTCTTTTGTGAGCTGCCTGTTCTGTAGTACTTTACACATTCAGATGCCTATTTGTCACAAAGTATTTACGAAGTTACATGAACCTGTATGAGAGCAAAGGTATAACACGATGAAGACCTCTCTTGCTGGGAAATTCGTTGTGTTACTTAGAATGCAGCCCTGCAAAAGCTATTCCGCTGGGGAGCAAGGAGTCTAGGAAATGCAAAACAGAGCTGACGGACACAGTTTGGAGATAATTAGCAGATTGACTTTCCATGATCAGCTAATTTTGTTATCAGTTAAATTGTTTGCATCTCATTGTGTTTTACCACCCATGCATCTCTAATAACAAATAGCCTTAATAATTACAAGCAATACCTGCTGTGATATGAATAGGATGATATGAACAACAAAATTACTATCATCAATCAGCAGCAGCATGTTGTTTAAATTTGCAGAAATACAGAAAATTCTGGGGACCACTGCGGCACCAATATCTCCTATATGATCACAAAATGTTACACATTAGCTGAGAAATGTAACAGCACTTGCTCATGTGAACTGAGCAGGGCTGAAATGCATTCCACCGCCTTAACCAGATAGTAGTTCTGATATCTATGTAGCAATAAGAAGAGATTGCTAGGAAAGATTCACATATTAGTACATGTGGGGATGGTGGGTTTGTGCATAATATATAGAGACAGACAGACATACCGACACACAGATTTTCTGAAAACTTGTTGAAGTCTTTCCTTGACAAGTAAATGCTGAACAAATGCAGTTGTTCCACGTCCATGACTGCTGGTTTTGGCTGGGATAGAGTTAATTTACTTCATAGTAGCTAGTATGGGGCTATGTTTGGGATTTGTGCTGAAAACAGTGTTGATAATTCAGGGATGTTTTTGTTATTGCTGAGCAGCGCTTACACAGAAGTCGAGGCCTTTTCTGCTCCTCACCCCACCCCACCAGTGAGTAGGCTGGGGGTGCACAAGAAGTTGGGAGGGAACACAGCTGGGACAGCTGACCCCAACTGACCACAGGGATATTCCACACCATATGACGTCATGCTCAGCATGCAAAGCGGGGGGAAGAAGAAGGAAGGGGGGACGTTCAGAGTGATGGCGTTTTGTCTTCCCAAGTAACCATTACGCATGATGGAGCCCTGCTTTCCTGGAGGTGGCTGAACACCTGCCTGCCGATGGGAAGCAGTGAATGAATTCCTTGGTTTGCTTTGCTTGCATGCGCGGCTTTTGCTTTACCTATTAAACTGCCTTTATCTCAACCCATGAGTTTTCTCACTTTTACTCTTCCAATTCTCTCCCCCATCCCACCGGGGGGGAGTGAGCAAGCAGCTGTGTGGTGCTTAGTTGCTGGCCAGGGTTAAACCACGACAGCAGCCTTAAACAGCAATGGTCATAAGCGTTGTTTCTCTTGGTTGCAGCAGGTGTGTTTGAGCTTTCTCAGGAACGCTTCTGAGAAAACAGGGATAGAGATATCACCATGCTGACAGTTGCAGCCTTTGCTGGACTCAAGTTTGCATACCCTTGCTTCACTGAGCTGACAGCAGGAAAGTAGAATGCTGAAATGACTTGAAGCTGTTTCTTTCTGCTTTTATTTGGAAGAAAAGGCTGTGGGATTTATTGTGCTAACATTGCACTTGAGTGATTCCTGAGCATGATGGCAGTAAGCAAAGCACATCTAAGAAACCACAGTAAAACTAAGCTGGGCCACAAGACCAAGAAAGTATCTGAAGCTATTACTTACTATGCTTGCCTTCACTGTAATAAATGACAGCCATTGAGCACTGCAATCTGAATGACTAGCCCACTTGAGGAATTGCAGCTCTCAGCAGCAAGCCTGGGGCAAGCAAGACCCCAGTGTCTCTTCACATGGTCCCACTCAAAAGGCTCTCTTCGGCCGCAGACCAAAAGGTGTTCTGCTGCTTTGGCCCACTAAATGCCAGCACAATCACCTGGGTCTTCTTTTTCAGGGCTAGTGCAGAAGGACCAGCTCTAGCCAGGCCCCCTCCAGGTACTGCCCAGGTGTACTGGCCTGGCACCGTACTGAGCTCCTGAGCCCAGCTGAGCTCCCAGGGGCCAGGCTACCAACTTGTATGCTGCTTCCACCTCTTGCTAAGTCTTCAGTGCACAGGGCTGGCCTTGGGAAGGCAGTTGCTGGATCTGGGATCATTCAGCTAGGCTGTGTTTTTCTTGTAGAAGGACCTTTGATATGGTATATCAGAATATTTAAAGAGTAGGAGCAAGGTCTTGAACTAGATCTGTGTTTTTATGGGAAGTCAGTGGAAAGAGCAGATCCAGTGTGTNATCCTCTGATATTTAGCCAATATTGTGGTTCCCCTATCACATTTCTTAGATTTCTAGCATTTGTGTAGAACAGTTTTGGTTCCTTTCTTTGCAGTATGTTTGAACAGCTATTGAAACGTCTTTCTGGTTTTCCATCTCCTATTTGATTATTTCTACCGTCCTGACTTAGCCTTCTCTTGAAGGATGTTTGTCTCAGACTTTAATATGGTCACCCCCCAACTGCATGCACATAGGCACCTGAAAGTTTTGCCTGTTCCTCAGCTGAAAGGTTATTCACAAACTCCTTGATTTAAGCGTCATCAGCATCAGTCTTCTTCACTGAGCAACCTGATCTAGTGCAAGATATCCCTGCCCATGGCAGGGGGGCTGGACTAGATGATCTTTGAACATCCCTTCCAACCCAAACTGTTTTACAATACAATTCTATGATTCATTCTGTTATGATTCAGACAATGTTCCTTCTATGTGTACAGGCTTCCTTTAGTCTGGAAGTGTAAGCGGTTCGTGATAAGTCTTAAGCCTTTTACCTTATTCCATCTTCTCTGTCAGGAATCTGCTCCAACTTTGTGGAAAAAATCCATATATTTATTTAAAAACAGTTAAAATATTTTAATGCTATTACCTTTAAAGCACCATAATTTTTCAACACAGGATGGTATTTTCTTGGAAAGAGACTCAATGTTTACTTTTAATAATCTGATTTAAAAAATGGACATGAAGAAAAATATTTAATTTTGGATGGGTTATTTGTTGTACCTGCCAGTATTTAAAACAAAAATTAAAACATAAGCAAACTGACAGGATATATAAAAACTGACAGCTACCTTTAATTTGACCACACCCAACTATGAAACCATCTACTAATACCGGATATAAAAAGGAGATGTAGTGCTATTAAACAGCCATCCAAATGCTTGCTAAAATGACAGCCTCAGTGCCATGCACAGCTGCCAATACCACCATGCAAAGATGCACAGAAAACCAAGTTCTACTGGTCCCGCTGCTCACACAATTTGTTTTTTTCACTGCATTTATACTAGAATTTCAGTAAATTAATCTGCTGACAATCACAGGAACTGAGGACAGTTTTAAAAGCCCATATGCAGTTTTAAAAGCATCCAAAGGTACTCTATATCCACAATTCAAATTGACCATAATGTGTGCTCCACCACTTAAATATCAGAAGAGGTTCTGAAAATATAACAACTAAGAAATCTTAAGTACTAGGTACTTTCCAATAGTTATGAAATTGAAGGGGTCAGTCTAATTTTTATTAAGTTTCAAAAAGAACCTTCCATACAAATTCTTTTGTGAGCTGCCTGTTCTGTAGTACTTTACACATTCAGATGCCTATTTGTCACAAAGTATTTACGAAGTTACATGAACCTGTATGAGAGCAAAGGTATAACACGATGAAGACCTCTCTTGCTGGGAAATTCGTTGTGTTACTTAGAATGCAGCCCTGCAAAAGCTATTCCGCTGGGGAGCAAGGAGTCTAGGAAATGCAAAACAGAGCTGACGGACACAGTTTGGAGATAATTAGCAGATTGACTTTCCATGATCAGCTAATTTTGTTATCAGTTAAATTGTTTGCATCTCATTGTGTTTTACCACCCATGCATCTCTAATAACAAATAGCCTTAATAATTACAAGCAATACCTGCTGTGATATGAATAGGATGATATGAACAACAAAATTACTATCATCAATCAGCAGCAGCATGTTGTTTAAATTTGCAGAAATACAGAAAATTCTGGGGACCACTGCGGCACCAATATCTCCTATATGATCACAAAATGTTACACATTAGCTGAGAAATGTAACAGCACTTGCTCATGTGAACTGAGCAGGGCTGAAATGCATTCCACCGCCTTAACCAGATAGTAGTTCTGATATCTATGTAGCAATAAGAAGAGATTGCTAGGAAAGATTCACATATTAGTACATGTGGGGATGGTGGGTTTGTGCATAATATATAGAGACAGACAGACATACCGACACACAGATTTTCTGAAAACTTGTTGAAGTCTTTCCTTGACAAGTAAATGCTGAACAAATGCAGTTGTTCCACGTCCATGACTGCTGGTTTTGGCTGGGATAGAGTTAATTTACTTCATAGTAGCTAGTATGGGGCTATGTTTGGGATTTGTGCTGAAAACAGTGTTGATAATTCAGGGATGTTTTTGTTATTGCTGAGCAGCGCTTACACAGAAGTCGAGGCCTTTTCTGCTCCTCACCCCACCCCACCAGTGAGTAGGCTGGGGGTGCACAAGAAGTTGGGAGGGAACACAGCTGGGACAGCTGACCCCAACTGACCACAGGGATATTCCACACCATATGACGTCATGCTCAGCATGCAAAGCGGGGGGAAGAAGAAGGAAGGGGGGACGTTCAGAGTGATGGCGTTTTGTCTTCCCAAGTAACCATTACGCATGATGGAGCCCTGCTTTCCTGGAGGTGGCTGAACACCTGCCTGCCGATGGGAAGCAGTGAATGAATTCCTTGGTTTGCTTTGCTTGCATGCGCGGCTTTTGCTTTACCTATTAAACTGCCTTTATCTCAACCCATGAGTTTTCTCACTTTTACTCTTCCAATTCTCTCCCCCATCCCACCGGGGGGGAGTGAGCAAGCAGCTGTGTGGTGCTTAGTTGCTGGCCAGGGTTAAACCACGACAGCAGCCTTAAACAGCAATGGTCATAAGCGTTGTTTCTCTTGGTTGCAGCAGGTGTGTTTGAGCTTTCTCAGGAACGCTTCTGAGAAAACAGGGATAGAGATATCACCATGCTGACAGTTGCAGCCTTTGCTGGACTCAAGTTTGCATACCCTTGCTTCACTGAGCTGACAGCAGGAAAGTAGAATGCTGAAATGACTTGAAGCTGTTTCTTTCTGCTTTTATTTGGAAGAAAAGGCTGTGGGATTTATTGTGCTAACATTGCACTTGAGTGATTCCTGAGCATGATGGCAGTAAGCAAAGCACATCTAAGAAACCACAGTAAAACTAAGCTGGGCCACAAGACCAAGAAAGTATCTGAAGCTATTACTTACTATGCTTGCCTTCACTGTAATAAATGACAGCCATTGAGCACTGCAATCTGAATGACTAGCCCACTTGAGGAATTGCAGCTCTCAGCAGCAAGCCTGGGGCAAGCAAGACCCCAGTGTCTCTTCACATGGTCCCACTCAAAAGGCTCTCTTCGGCCGCAGACCAAAAGGTGTTCTGCTGCTTTGGCCCACTAAATGCCAGCACAATCACCTGGGTCTTCTTTTTCAGGGCTAGTGCAGAAGGACCAGCTCTAGCCAGGCCCCCTCCAGGTACTGCCCAGGTGTACTGGCCTGGCACCGTACTGAGCTCCTGAGCCCAGCTGAGCTCCCAGGGGCCAGGCTACCAACTTGTATGCTGCTTCCACCTCTTGCTAAGTCTTCAGTGCACAGGGCTGGCCTTGGGAAGGCAGTTGCTGGATCTGGGATCATTCAGCTAGGCTGTGTTTTTCTTGTAGAAGGACCTTTGATATGGTATATCAGAATATTTAAAGAGTAGGAGCAAGGTCTTGAACTAGATCTGTGTTTTTATGGGAAGTCAGTGGAAAGAGCAGATCCAGTGTGTCCTGTTCAGTAAAATCTCAGCAGGGTACTGTAATGGATGTTGTTTTTAATGGCTCCATACACAGGGATAAATCCCTTCTCTTTGTCAGCTTTTTTCTCTGAGTATTTTCTCTGATTTGTTTAATTTGTAAGCTTTCCAGGGAAGATCTCTGTCCATGTGTTTTACAAAGGCACCTTGACCTCTAGTTGCTATGGGGACACAAATAACCACTTTCTTAATGACATGTGGAATTTGAAAAAGGAGCTTTTTGATCATAAGCGTCCATTTCTTTCTTCTGTTTTTTGTAATACATGAATGCACCTAGCTACAACCACACTGCTTGCTCTCCCTGTGCAAGCAGTGGGCTGGCTGAATTGATGTCTCCAGACATTGACTAAGACCAACAGTGCTAAGGACAGGGTCTGGCCAAAGGGCAGAACAACACACACTTCTCACAGACTACTAAGCAAGTCCCAGCCTGACGAAGTGTCTGGCTACATGCTTCCTTTTTAGCTGTCCATTTGATTGTCCGCATTGGCCTTAAGTGCTTAAAATCTGTGAGCATCCATTTTCCTACATAAAGTCATGTCACCCTGGCAACTCCCCTGAAGCCCCACAGAGCCTGATCCAGAAGGTTTTTCAGAGCATACCTAACGTCTCTATAGCAAAGAGTATTATATTGCATACAATGCCTGCAGCCATTCCCCTTAAAAAGTGTCAGAATTTTGCTTTTCTTGCCCAGGGTCTGGCAAACAGGATAGCCCTGTCCATATGTTGGTTCCTGGGAGCAGTTAATCTGCTGTGACTCTGCCCAGATGTGGAATTCCAGCCTGTGGGACACTGCACTGCACCTTGGGTCACAAATTCACCTGATTGCATTTTCATTGAAAAAACTTACATAAATGCCTGAACTCGTTGAGGAACAGAACACTCTCCCCTTCTTTTTTTCCCTGAAAAAAATCTCAGACTTTAGCTATATTCTGATCGGGCAATAATGGACAAATTTCTTAAGAGTCAGCATAGTTTTTCTTAATGAAGATCGATAGTTATTACTGGTAAACAGAATATTATTTGTCATTTAGAGGTCAATTTATGTCACTAGCAGATTGAGCTTTCAATTTTCCATCTGAAACAGCTTGACAATGAAAGCAACTGTGGAAATTTAGACAAGCAAAAAGCAAGTATGCAACATTTAGATGAGTATTTTAATAATTTTGCTACATTGTTTCTCCTTTCCATTTCCAAAAAAAGAGAAAAGGAAAAAGAAAAGCCAGCCCTGAGCATTTCAATTTTCCATGTAGCCTGCTATAGACAGTATAATTAATTTTGATCTTTCCGTGTGGATTTGCATTTAAATTAATGTGCGTGGGCAAGGGAAGGGAAAGGGAATGAGGCTCACCTTTTATTTCATTAATAACAACCATAGAGCAGCATACAGAGAAACAAGAAAATAGATACTCTGACAAGCCTGGAGCTTGAAGCAACATTCCCATAAGGGACTGCCCTTAATCAGTGCAAGGAGGTGAGGAGGTGCTGAATGCATCGCGCTGCAGCAGGGCACCGCAGTCAGGCTGCAAGTGCCCAGCTGCAGCAGCGTGATACACATGCTCTGCCCGGCCCGGAGCAGCATGTCTGCAGGGCTGGCTCCCATCGTGTGGGCTTCGTGCTGCCTTTACTGCCTGCGTGACACACAGCCACTGCACAGAGGCATGCACTGTCGCTGCGGGGGGTGGGGGTGGTGGTGGGCAGGTTGGTCAGTGAAGCTGGACTGTCCATAATGGGTTTGGGGGGTCTTTTGACCAGGGACCCCCAGGGAGGACTGCGTCTTGTGATCCACACACTAAAATAGCACTGAGTTTGCTTTGTGTTTGCAGACAGTTGTGTTCTGGCTCTGAAATGCCAACCCAAATTAAAAGAGAGATGAGTAATTTATGCTGATTGAGGATCTGTATTCTGGCAGTTATCTTTGTCTTTGATTCTCCTGTCTCTACAAGTTCTGAAAGGGTAACAAAGATAATTGTTCAGGTATCGGGGAGATGTGAGAACTCGAGCAGGATTCTCTTCCTAAATATAAACTCTATCAGTGAAGCCTTCGTACAAAGGGCGACCTAAACATGAGAAACTGCACATTAAGGAACATACATTTGCCAAACTAAATATGTGTTTCAGGGACTAAAAATATCATCCCTTCCCTATCTGCCTGTCCATATTCTAACATGGGATTTTTAAAAATGCAGCTTAATGTTTGGTGGTTTATGAAATCAGTTGCTGTTTATCTGAATCCTTAACTGCTCAAATACCTTTACTGGTGTGGCAGTAGCCAATCCAGCCAAGGGTTTCATAGGCAGCAAAGCAGAGCATTTAAACACAGGTATCTGACCATCCTCGTGGTCTCAGAAAACCAGAAAAGATATAAAGGCCTGTTTTAAAACGTTGTTTCTTTTAAAACCTTTGTTCATGTTCAGCCTGTGCCAGGTTGAGAGAACAAACAGTGCTGTGCCTTGCAGTGAATATGTGATACGCTGTGTTTCAGAACGCTGATAACACAGGTCATTGCCTCCTCACTTCAGAAAGCTCTTGTTTGGATACTGCCCCAATCAGCACGACTGCTAAGTACGTTTAGGTAGCAGCTCTCTGCAGAACTGCACGAGGGGCAGAGAGGAGAGAACTGGTGAGGTCAATGTTTTACTCTGCTCTGCTCACATGCTCTCTGAATGCGGTATGGTGCTGGCACATGTTACAGCAGGCTTGGGATCCTGCTGATTTACGTTCCAGCATCAGAAAGTACCCGGTGGTCCAACAATCACAGCTGATACAGCAAAGATGGCTCAAAAGCTCATTTGTGCCTCCACCTCAGATGTACTGGGCAGAGGAGAGTCCTACCCCAGGCTCTAGCTATGTTTCTTTAAAAGCATTCCTTAGTCAATTAGCTAATAAAATATGCTAATGAAGTATAATTTTCTTTCAATATTTGACTGTCCAGGGGATAGTGCTCTCTCCAGCCTCTAATCTAATCAGGATGCATTCACTCGCTAACCCCTAATAGCACTGCATTCTTTCTATCTAACGGCCACACCAATGCCATCAACAATTAACTGAACACATTTGAACTGACGTGATTTCTTCCTTAGTGCATATTAACTTCTCATAAATTCATTGGTAAATTCACCACACCAAAAATTAATCCCCACTAATAAGAGGGCTAAATTGTAGTTTCTCCAGAAGTGATGAGGAAAAGGCTGCCCTGCTTTGTCAGTAGATCAGACACTAGCACGTGAGCCAGAGGCTCAGTCATGTTCCTGTGTCCTTCCTGGGAGAAGTTTATTTGGGTTGGTTTAATTCCCCCATCCCGCCGCCTTAATTAGGTTGAGCAGAGGCTTCAGTGCCTCAGAAGCACTGCCACGAGTCTTGGGAAACTGCTCTTCCCATCTCAGCTCTATGAGAGAGGACAAATAATTTTCCCTCTGCATACTGCAGTTCCCCTGCTCTGAAACGAGGCTATAGTAACCTTCCAGCAAATAGAGACATGAGGATAAACAGCAAACATGGTTGATCCCAGGTCACCTCTGTGAGTAATGCTCTGGCCCACATGGAGGGCACAGGACCCGCCATCCCAAGGTCTCCCAGCAGGAAACGAGCTCAGGCAGGCTGCCTGCACATCAATCACGAGGCAGACATGTAGAAAGAAGTGTAACATGCTTAAAACTGATCAGCAAACTGCTTTTCCACAGTTATACAGACACAGCCCATGAGGGACTTAATTATGGTGATATTACTTGGTGAGTATGTTCATTCTCATACTTGAGGGTTGGCATTTCATCCCAATCTACACAGCAAACACTTAATGTCCTTTGAACACCACCACCGATTTTCCCCTGTAAATGCTACAGCCACAGCTCATCTAGACTGTTTGTGAACTCTGAACTTGTGCTCTAATGGCAGAATATAAAAAAAAAATGCCTTCCCATTAGTATGTATTTAAACCAGAGCAACATACGTTGTTCAAAGCAAATAAATCACTGGCATAACCTTCTGTTTGTTCTATTTCTGTGCCTTTTGGTAACAATTTTTGGAGCTGGCCTTTTTATTTGCAGGCAGAATTAGTTGAAAGTTTTCAAAAATGTTTTTGATGCTCTAGAAACATGGCTTTTGTTTCAGAATTCAGAGTTGTTTCTGGAGAAAGTGAGGTCGTATATTTCAAACCCGGGAAAAAAACCCTAGTCTTGTGTTTGGTGACTGGCTTATGGGTTCTTTTTCAGCCTCTGATTTTCCACGTACAGTTCTCTTTGTACTTTTTCCACCTCCATATTTTCTTTCTAACCATGTTTATGGAACAGTTTAGACTATACACTTTCTTTTCTTTGTTTGAAGTTTTGGTAACTCCTGGTCGGCACACTGTGAAGATAAGTTTGCCTGCCTTAAGGAGAAAATCCAGTCTCGTTAACTGATGCTAGGCATGACTTAGCTTTCTGAGCTGTAACTCTTAATTGGAAAACATGGTACCTCCTATATTCATTTTGATGGGAAATCAAAAGTATGAGCCATATTGCCCAAAAACTAAGTCAAATTGTAAGTGAGCATTGAAAACAGGTTAGTGTCTAGATTGCAGCCTTAAACCCACATCCAATATATGTCATCACAACAGCAACAACAAAAGAGGTGAAGGAAAAGTTAAGACTTTCCAAGGTGTATGCTAAATAATTAAAAAGTTTATCTAAAAATAAAATGGAGCAAAGTATGAAGAGAAAACTTCCTACCCTGGTACAGCCCTCAGATTATTATCCATTATTGATTTTTCAGGTAGGCAGCCATGAAGTTGCAACTAGAAGTCCGAGGGCAATCAAGGGAGACTTCAGGGCCTTGGGATGACTGGTTGAGGGATCAGGAGCACAAGCAGTGTTCTCCTCTATCCTTCCAGTTGCAGGGAATCATGAGGGAAGACACAGGAAGAGTGAGCAGATCAATACCTGGCTCCAAGCCTGGTGTCACCAGCAGAATTTTGGGTTTTTTGATCATGGGTAGGTCTACACGACACCAGGCTTGCTGGTGACAGATGGGGTACACCTGTCTCAAAGGGGGAAAAAGATCTTTGCACAGAAGTTAGCAGGGCTCATTGAAAGAGCTTTAAACCAGGTTTGAAGGAGGAAAGGGATAAAACCCCGGGGGTGGCACGCCAGTGTTCGAGGGATGGTGTGCTAGTGAGGTCCTTCAGTCTGCCATCTCAGTGGAGATAGGCGATGGAGATCCATGCGGCAGCAAAGACTCAAGGGTTATGGATGTGTTAGAAACCACAGAAGTGCCTGAGAATGGTCACGTAGGGATTAGGGCTTCTCTGCCCAAAAAGGTGCCAGGATCAATAGTCCAACTGAAGTGCATCTACACCAATGCACACAGCATGGGCAACAAACAGGAGAAGCTGGAAGCCATTGTGCAGTCTGCCCTCCGGAAGTCCATGATAGTGGTTTTGCTGACCCCCCTCCTTACTTCACCAAGAATAGAGAACTCTATCATATCGTGGTCGCTAAGCCCAAGACGGCCTCCCACCACCACATCTCCCACCAGTCCTTCTCTGTTTGTAAACAGCAGGTCAAGCGAGGCATCGCCCCTGGTAGGCTCACTGACCAGCTGTGTCAGGAAGTTATCTTCCACACTCTCCAGGAACCTCCTAGACTGTTTCCTCTCTGCTGTGTTGTGTTTCCAGCAGACATCCGGTAAGTTGAAGTCCCCCACAAGAACAAGGGCTAGCGACTGTGAGACTTCTGCCAGCTGCTTATAGAATGCTTCGTCAACCTCTTCATCCTGGTTGGGTGGTCAATAACAGACTCCCAGCAGGATATCCTCCTTGTTGGCCTTCCCCCGCATCCTTACCCATAAGCACTCAACCTTATCATCACAATTGCTGAGCTCTACACAGTCGAAACACTCCCTAACATACAGAGCCACCCCACCGCCTTTCTTCCCTTGCCTATCCCTTCTGAAGAGCTTATAGCCATCCATTGCAGCACTCCAGTCATGAGAGTCATCCCACCA